>VZTJ01004860.1:662049-692875 GCA_013397795.1 Orthonyx spaldingii | reverse complement strand
CCTCCCACTCCTGCAAGAAGAAAAGCAAGAAAAGAGAATCCAAGCTTCCATGTAGCTGGCTGCATTCTTAGGTGACTCTTAACGTGTGGGTGGTGCCAGGTTGAAGAAGTGCAGGTCATGCGGCAGCTTCACAGCGAGAGAGGAACTGCGGGATATTTGAAATGATACCGTAGGTGTAGCCATGAGGAGAATAGCACTTTTCTGGTTTGGGGCTCGTTGTTTTGGATTTTGTTTTGGGGGATTTCTTTTGAACTGTGACTCTTAATGTTTTGGAAGGCTTTCTGAAAAATGTTTCGGTTTTCTTTATTATTCCCACAGAAAGTGCAGGAATGTTGAGTGGGTTTATTGGATTTCAATGAAGGGAGAAAATGCAGAACAAAAACTATTAAAAGCTAGTTAAAATGAACTGGAGAGTGGATGACAAAATTGATGCAAGCTGTATAATCTGCTTTTAGAGTAAGCTATATCAATCACAGTGCTATATTATCATTATAATATGGTGTACAATACTTCTGCCTTTTGAATTCTGTAATGTCTCTGTTTTTATTTCCACATATTGAAAAGCAGTTTATGGAAGGTTTCAGTGTTCCTGGTTCAGAAATCTGTGCTGAGAAATTGAGTTGGCTGGCTTTTTATTTTCATGTTCTCAAAGATTGCAATAAGGAGCTTTTACATGTTAAATGTATCATTGTTGCATTGATGATGATGAACTACTTTTGCCATAGCTGTTAAGACACGGAAGGAAATAGGAGCTTTTTTGTAGGATATCTTATTTTGAACACGCTATAAATTTGAGATGGGTCTGTCACTTATATTTGATGGTAAATTTTTCAGTGTTGGATCCATGTTTGCTTTGGGCTATAGATCCTGATGAAAAATGCCACAAAGGGAACTGGTTTGGCATTTTAAAATCATTGTCATGGTTTCTGTGTTCCTTTGATTTTGTTTTGAGATTGCATCTTTCATTTGGCGTGAAAATCACCCGTGCGCAGCAGCTCTCCTCCAGGATGCGAAGGCCTGCCTTCTGTAGGGGAATGTTTACCTCAAGAGAACATACTCTGCAAATGTGGTATCTGGAAATGCCAGGAACTAAATGACTTCAGATCACTGATTTTCTCCAGGCATTGGTCAGGGGAGGGCAGCAGATGAGAATAGGAAGCAAATGTCTCAGTAGCAGCATGAGAGGACTTTTGCTGATTTTACTTGGTTGCCACTGTTCTTTGATTGCCACATTTAGTTTTAAACAAGCTCCTGAAAACGGTGTGACTGGAAAGCACATTTTTGAGTCTAGCAAGCATCATTTGCGGTTTTCAGTGCCTGCCGTTTCTTTTGTAACTAAAAAGGGGAAGTATCCAACAATCTCACCTCCCCCAAAATATTACTGTAATAGTAACCATTACATTTTTTGTAAAAAAAAATTTAAAACTTAAAAAAAAAAAGCAAGTACCAAGAGCTTTGTATCTTCTTGAGTATATTAAAAATTTGACATGAATACATATATATAAATAAATAAAAAAGTCTATATCTATATATATATATTGTTGTGCAGAGAATAGGTTAACAAAACCATGTAAAGTAGTTTGCAGGAGAGGGAAGCATTTGTTGATTCAGGGAAAAAGACTGATGCCAGAAGCTGTCAGTGATTTGGATGATACGTGTGCTCCTTCGCACCCTCCCTTTTTGACCCTCATCTTCCACATACGTTGCAGTGTCACTTCTGGATCCTGGGGAAGGTGAAGTTGCTTGGAGCAAATCAACATAGCAAAGATTTGTTTTTTCACCTACATGAGAGTCCTGATGGGCCAAAGATGCTCAGCGGATCAAGGGAAGCAAAGAGAGGCACCTGTGACCTCTGTCGGGGCAGTGTCTCTCTGTGTAGACATAAAGTGTGGCAATGAAACCAGATACATTGTCTGACTGTATATTATATCAATGGTGCTCTTTTCATACTTGTTCTGCCAATATGCGGAGACCCTTTTAACCAAGCTACACAGAAGAGTTTTATATCACTTTTGGTTATGTACTTGGTGTATTCTTTTTGTATATGAAAGGATTTTTTTAAAAACGTTCAGTAATTAGCAATGGAACCTGCTTTGTAGCTGACTAGAACAGTGTAAGAGAAGGGCCGTGCTGTCAGTCTGTCCCTGATCTACTTCAAACCATATATTTACCAAAGGAGTCTGAGCAAAAGTTCACTTAAAATAAAGACCTGACTGTTGAAAGGAGTCTCTGCTAAGACTTTGTGGTTTAGTTACTGTGCAGATATTTCAAAGCCAGCAAGAAGTTAACAGAGAAAACGGCAGGAATGGGCAAGTGAAGTGACTGGGGCTGATTATGGTCATGACTTCCAATCCTAGATATCCCATGGCTCTTAGTGGGACACTGCAGGGACACTCAGAATCTGGGTTGGAGTCTACTTTGATCTCTGTCATTAATGGGCTAAAAACAGTAAGGACATTCGAGAAGCAGATTCAGACCCCACCTCACTTCCCCCAAAAGTCTTTTTGGTATTTACACTGCACCCTGAACCGTCCCTGTCAGGTTAGATGGCACTGGCTGCCCAGGTCATCATAGCAGACTGTTTTCCTGGGGGTGTTACAGCAGCCAGCAGAGCTGTGAGCTGACAACATGGTTTATTGCTGCAGAAAATCAGACAGTGGTATGTCAAGAAGTTGGATACCAAGTTGATGGGTCAAGGCTTCCCCTGGGAATCACACATCAAACCCCTACCCTTCCCATGCCTTACATTGACAACTAATTCCCAAGTATGTAGCAATAACCCATCCTCAATATTACTGCGGGGTTTTTTCTTCTCAACAAACCGTTGTTTGGATGGTGAGAAAAGAAAATGGATTGGGGGATGACTTGTATGTGAAACTATCACCTTGTATTATCAGCCCCACCCACTGAGGTCCAAAGCAGGGTACTTGAACCAGGTCTGGTGATTTAATGTCCTTTTTGTCTATGGCCAGAAGCTCTCTGGTGGGATGTGTGCCCATCCCTGCCCTCACCTCTCCCCTTGTTGGCACAAGCGTGACTGGCTGTTTGAGCTGTTCTGGGATGTGGGTGGAGGAACCCGTAATTGTTGTATTTTGGCAGCAGGGACTGTATGTAAAGAAGGGAAAGCGGCAGTGTGTGTGACTAAAGCTGCAGTAGGGTCTAGAGTCTCCTGCTAAAAGGCAGGCAGTGCTTTTTAGGGCTCAGGTATGTGACCTCCTCTTCTCCTGTTGGCTCCACTGTGAAAACAGGAGGGAATCTGCCTGCAAGGGGCTGGGGTAGAAGAGATTTCTACCTGCAGAAATTCCTGTGGGAGGGATGGTTGTGGAAGGAAGTGATGGTGTTGCAAGACTCCTGCCAAAGAGGAGGAGGAAATTTGATGGCCCAGTCAGGGCTGAGATAATGGGAGAGGGAGACTTCTGACAGCATGTGATTACTGCAGAACTTTCTTCCCAGGAAGGTGGCTTGCACATCTCCCAAGCATTTTCATTGAGCTGTGCAAATTGAAAAAGCATTGTGTGCCAACTCCCCTGGAGAAGCATCAAGTTTAGCTGTTGAGTGTGCGAGCAGTTGTACTTTATGGCTTCCTGGGTCAGTCAGTGTGTCTGCAGAATCCAAGGAGGAGAACAGAAAGGCAAGGCTTTAGGACATTTTGGTTGTGTCGTGGATTTAAGTAGCAATATAGCCATAAATGCAACTCAAGATGTGTTGTCAGCTTGAAATGCTCCCTAGGGAACAGCTTGGGCAGCCATAGGCCCCAGTCTTCAGTGTCTTCTGGCATAACTGCTGCCTATCCAGATCTGCTCTCACATGCTCAGACCTGCCGGTTCTGAACGCGCTTCTACCAGGGAAGCAAATCTGGTCTCTGTTGCCAAAATGTCCCAAAAGGGACTGGGCTGGGAACTAGGAACTGCCTTGCTGTCAGTGACACATGAAGAAAGCCAGGGGTGGCATGTCTGTTACAGCAGTTTCCTAAGTTCGTGCCAACTCTGAGGAGCAGTTTCAGTAATGCTTTCTAGCAGGAAAGCCTTGTGCTAGGCAAAGCAGTTTTCACTCCTAGAGCAGTTCCATGAGACTGAAGGTGGTGAGTTACCTTCTGTTACCTGCCTTAAGGTTGAGCATAGGCTCAGCTACGTGTGAGAGAGGTGCACATGTCAAGCCCTCGAGTAAGCAAAGCTTCAGAAGCCAAATGGGCACATTAGAGTGGTTATAGCCTCATGTGCTGAGTGACTGCTGGCTCAGTGAAACCTACAGTGTGCCAATACCTTCAGCCAGCAGGTTTGTGCTGTTGGGGTGGAATTTTTGAAGGTGTTTATATAGGCATAGTTTCTTGCAAAATTTCTTTGTTATGATGCCCCTAAAATCTGGTGTTTCCTTATATTTGACAGAGAAATTCTCTGATTTACTGGTACAGTAACTAATCTAGTGCATTTAAGGGGAAGATATTATGAGCCTTTGTTTTCTGTCTTAAGTTTGACATCAGGGTAGGATGATCTGAAGTCCAAGGCGAGGAGGAAGATAGTGCAGATACTACAAGGCCTGCCAATCTGGTTCTTACTGTTCAGAAAAAAACAAAATAACTAGACTAAGAAGCTTACTGGTAATTAGTAGCTAATGTGTTTGTAACTATCATGTGCCTTAAAATTTTCATGGTAGGAGAGTTAAAAAAAATCAACAATGTGTTTTCTGTAATACTGCTCAACATTCTCTCTGTAGTTTAGACTGGTGGGATTTTGCATTGTATTTACACTGTACTATAAACTGAAACACTTAGAATGGTTTGATTTTACAAGTATGGAGAGGAAAAAAAAAGGTGGATTATGCTTTTCATAGAACAAATGTTACCGTGACAGAATGTATTATTATGATGATAGGATCTTTCCATAATGCAGACAAGTAGAATGCTTGTTAGAAGCCAGGTATGTAGGATAACAATTTGGTGTGTTTTCAATAAACCATGCCTGGAAAGAATACATGTGCCATTGGTTATCTTTTTGTTACATCAGGTATCTCAAATGCTCTTTGGCTTTTGCAGCAGCAGTCTTCCCTGGCAAGGGATTATTCAACCCTAGCTCAGGTCAATACTTGGTGTTAGCAAAAGGTCAGTGGTAATTAGGGCAATTGAAATATCCTATAAACGAGTAAAGCTGAACATTTTTGACTCATTGCCATATGCTGGAGTTGTAGCATGACCCTGGACTGTAGATCATGGGGTTTTTTTTCTGTTTTAATATGCAAACATATTTCTGTGGGAAAGACATCTGCACCACTGTTCAAGGGCCAGCATGTTTGTGAGCAGAGAACTTGCTGATAGCTTTTCCATTGGGGAAGTTACTAACCTTTCCCAACTAAGTCATAAAACCCATGTAAGTTTACAAAGATTGCACATTCCTGAAATGTGTGTAAGAAAAATTGTAGCAATGTATGAGGTTTGGTTGACATGAGAAATTGATACTTTGAGGATGTGCCAAATAATTTACATTTGGTACTGTGGAATGGAAGAAAATCCTGATACTGAAGAGTCATCCATGTATTTAAGGTAACAACCAGTTACCAACAGATACTCTCTTGAGGATTGCCTTGTCTGTGCTGGTGAGATCAGCACACCTGAACACACCATATCCACCGCCACGCCTTCGTGAAGCCTGACAAAATCTGATAAATCTTGACAGAATGTTCTGCAAGGTCTTAGAGAGAGAATGGAGGTCAGGTTTTCTGTGAGTGAAAGGCTCATGAATCTTTGCCAGTAATGGAGTTTGCCATATGTGAATTCCTGATTGTACCGTTCACAGCACTACAAGGTTCCATTTACATGCAAATGTTTGCAAACAGCACTTGGAAGGTCATCTCCAGCTTACTTTCTCTCCTTATTTCAGATGTCTTAAATGCATCCCCAGGTGTTTTGTAAAATTATCTCTGGATCTGTCCTTGCAGCTGGAGGATATAGTTTCACAAGTGCTATGATAAGGTGGGGTCTCCTGGGCTTAGCATCCCACACCTTGGTGTCATCACTCTTCCACTGCAGGGAGGAATCTGATTTTCCCTTTGTGGGTGCACTAATATGGCAGTGAATAGCAGATGCTGTAGGTAAGGTACTGAGCTAAAACAAATATGTTGTTTTTACAACTGACCTTTTATAGCTGTCAAAATGATTTCATTTCCAGCTTATCACAAGTCGGGCAAATGGAAGCAGTGACTCCTGCAGGTGAAAGTTTAACCTGGTAACAATGGGCAAGAAATATCACAGCCCTCATCTGTTTCAGGTTTCAGCAGTGTCTTGGGGTAATATGCTGTCCTCAAGGGTCTCTTCCCCAGTGTCTTACTTTGAAGGTCTCTGAAGCACAGCGGTGGTAGAATCTTGTTCTGGTACAAGCTGACAGGGGACTTTTTAAAACAGGAAGGTTCTTTTATAATGTCATTATAGAGAGAGACAGAGGCAAAGACTGCAACTCTGGTACTCTGTTCAGTGTGTGTGTGCACAGCAATCACAGGTGTTATTTGTAAGGTATCTTATAACTGATTCCTAATTGACTGCTCAGCCAAGTAAGGACACATCCCTGCCCTGGTGGTGTCATCGTGAGTGGGAGAGTTGGGATCTCAGTGGTCTCTGTCTTCTCGTTGCTCTTACAGGGGTTTCTGTATGTTCCCTTCTCTGCACTTCGTGTTTGACTCATTGCTCAGGATTCTCCAGTGAGCTGCTTTTCACTTCCTCAGGCCAGTGGGAAGAGGCAGTGACTCCTGTACAAACATGTGATACCTGCTCTGTACTCAGGTAAATTCTGATGGAAGAATTGCTTCCATGGGTGCTGTTATGCAAAAGGGAGCAGTGCTAGGTTTGACTTACTCTTAAATTCTCCTTCCTTCTTGTCCACTGAGTTGGTTCAATATTTTGAAAGATGGTATCAAGCTCCTTTGAGGTAACAAAGAGGCTGTGGCAGAAACCAGACCTCACTTCCATGTATTGCCTGAGTCACTAAGACAACCTAGACAGTAGCTGTCATCTGGAGAATAGATGTAAATTACCAGTATTTGGTGAGATCATCCATTTCTGATGTGAGCTGTGAGAATTTGCAGAAAGCTGTGTGTTGTTTTAGCAGAGTTCTTCCCCTTGGGAGCTTTCTGTCAGTGGTACACTCTCATGGGCACTACTTAAACACATGTTCCACGTGCACCATTCCATACCTGGTTAGTGCAAGAATAGGTTGTGTCTTCTAACAGTAATAGGCTGATGTCACAGTAACACTCAGGAGGTTTTTAGAATATGTTTGAATTAGAAGATCCATTGTCTGCCTTTGGCTTCTCCCAGAATTGCAAGCGTGACTTTATTTTGAAAAGTGCCTCCTGTTTCTGGGAGATTTCACATTTATGTGTCAGTGACTCCAGATCATATTTGCTCAACTGACCAAAAGCCTTTTCTCTAATTGTCAGTCATGCAAACTGAGACAGGCTTTTTTCTTTTCATTCCTTGCCACCAATAATTAAGAGCATTTCAAAAATGTAGTGAAGTGGAAAAATTTTTCTTACATATGGAATTCTGCATATATTCTGGTAGTACATACATTGCGTTTATTTTTACTATTTACCATGTAGAAGATGCTTTCTAATGAATTAAAATACCTTTTTGTACTAAAAGGTGGCTGTTATATTTGCAACATATATTACAAGTACATTATTCACTGATGCATCTTTTGAAATATGCATGCTAACTCTACAGGTTCCTGCCTTTCCTAATCTTGACAGTCTCTTGAACAGTAATTTTGGTCATTAACTAGCAGTAGGATTGCATTTTTCTGATCCTCTCTTGTGAAGTGCAGAACAGCGTACCTGTTTACTCTTACTCATCTTTCTGAGACTGGTTTGCTCATCAGACTGTGTGATGTGCCCTGGTGTGACAGGAGTGTCTGTTGGGTGCAGAGGTGTTTAGGACTAAACACAAGAGAGGGTATTTTGGAGTTGAGGCTTTAGATGCACAGACAAATTTTCTGGTCGACCATATGTGTCCGGATTTTCCAGTGTGCTCTAGAAACTTGTGTATGCCAGTACATGGGCTTGAAGATTATTTTGCATTGCAAATTTTGCAAAAATTGCTTGCAACCACCTGAAGGACTTTGGTCCAATGACTTTGGGTTGAGCTGAATACCAAGAAGATGTGCTGCTGAGCGATGTTACAGAACTAATCACTGTCTTCCAGTACAAGATGGAAGTGTTAGAACTCAGTGTTGGCTCTACACAGAACAGCACAACAGAGTCACCTGAGGCTGCTTCTGCATCATCTAATCCAGTACAGCCAATGTTGTGTCTTTCTCAATATGGCAGAGCTTAACTTGTTAGAAAAACTCTTGGTGGTGTTGCCTTCTCCTATCCCTGTGAAATGCACACTTTACAAGCTGGCTGGGTCAGCATGGTTTGTTTGGTCCATTTCTAAACTGACTGTCACCTTAGCGTGTTCTAGTTTTTTTCTGCACTGTGTGGTGATCCTCTGCTCCTTACTGATGTCCTGGAGGTGGATTTTCTGCAGCACACAGGCCAGGGAGGGACCACTGCAGCAAGGTGGGCTATGCAAGGAAGAAACTCATAACAGGCTTGAAAGAACTCATATTGGGAAAGACAAGAATGGTTATCCTTGATTTTCACTCTGATTTTCAACTGTTGGATCTCTGTGGCTGTTTCAAGTCTGGAAGCCTCACGTGCAGTACAGAATTCATTGGAAAAAATGAGAGTCATGCCCCTGCTCTATTGTTTTTTATTTTTTATTTATAAATGTGACCTTATATAATGACAGCAGGACATGCTAGGAAATGCCACTGTATTTCTGCATGGTTCCAGGTGAGTTAGAGACTTCATACTTGGCTCTGAATCTTTTCAATGGCAACCCACACTACTCACACAGTGTGACAGCACTAAGGTTAACGAGGGTGTGCAGGACCCACCTACTAAAACCCATCCTCTCTGGTCTTTATACAGCATCTTAAACATACACAGCACTTCCAAGTAAGCAACTTGCCCTGCCCCTAAAAAGCATGTACTATATATCTACAGTACTGTGAGGGGATAAACAGTATTTTCTCAAGGTCAGATATTACGTAGTTTTGTATTCTTTTGGAAAGAGTCTGCTCCTTTTGTTACCTGTCTGTTACTATGTTTATTTTATTGTGTTTACTACTTCAGTTTTCCCTGCCTCTGCATGGGCAGATTAATAATTTTATTTGTTTGTATTTTCAAAATTCTGTTTTGTTTTTGTCTTCACTGCATGGGTGTCTTCTTTAAGTGCATGCTCTTTTCTCTCACATAGAGATGATTCACTTTTTGCAGTAAATCTGCAAAGAAGTATCTGATCTCACAATAGGAGCTTTCACTGCATCAAGAAGCGTGCTAGCTTTTAGCAAATTTAGCAAAAATACGGCACGTGAAATGGTCTTTTCTTGCAACATGGATGTTTTTTCCACTCTTGATAATGATTAATGAGTTTAGCTTGGGGACACAAGTCTTCAGAAGTCGCAGTGTATTTCTCCACCCTTAACCCAAACTGTGGTTGTCCAAGCTCGAGCTCAAAATAACAGACTGTGTTTGATGTGTTGGTCAAGGCAAGGCCATGTGCAGCACCTTGAGTTTGCTGAATTATGTGGAACAATGGCACAGACCCTACTTACTCCTGATCTTGGTTTCCACCTCACCTAAAAAAGATCACTAGTGCTTGTTTAATTACAGGCTCCAAAATAAAAAAATAATAATAATAAAAAAAACCTTTAAAGCATGGACAACTTAACCTGTGCAGTTGCATTTACATCATTTGAAACAAAAGTTGATTATTAATGGCTCTCTTTATCCCAAAAACACAGCCTTCTCCATAGCATCTTCCACTTGCATATATTCCAGATGAGATGGGTAGTTAGTGCATTGGAAATGGGGGCTCTTGCGGACATAGTTAAGGAAATCTGGAGCTCCTGGGAAAATTATATTGTCAGCCAGAAGAACTGAGCCCTTCCTCAGCAAGTTGCATTCCTAGAAAGAAGAGAAATTGCTTCATAGTGGCTGTTAAGCAGACATTGGCTTGAATGTACTTTCATGTTAACCAGGTCATACTTGAGTGCCTGCATCCAAAGACCCATTGTGGTACAGGTCTGGAAGGCTGAAGAGACACGGGAGAAGCTGAGTTACTCTCAGATCCTTTGTTGCTGACTTTTTCTGTTAATTAGTAGAACGTTAAAGATGCTGATTCTGAAATAGCAAATCAAGTGGAAAGATGTGGTTTGCTCCTCAGCTTGTTTCCAGATTCTGCTACATGATCAGTAAGGTGGCTTTGTTTTGGCTGTCAGGCCTCATGTTTAAAAACTTTTTTAATATGGCATTAAACTGTTCTAGTAGCTCTTTAGGTCACCTGAGAGACTAGCATGTACTGCTTTGGCCAGTCTCAGTCAAAAACTACTAAAAGAATGAAAGAAATTTTCTGCACTTACTTTCCTTTCATCTTAACTTCCTGCCATTTTGTTTGGGATCTGGGCATGAAGCAAGGTTTGTGCACAATGAAGATCACTCTGACAAATTTCCACAAGACATAATTAACTCGCAATAGTCACTTCAAGTGCAACGTTTATCCTCAGTAAACCTAAAAACCTAATTTTAACTGGTATTTTTTGTCTAGGAGAAGTTGCTTATCTGGGCTTACCAGCTGTTTTAAAACAAAGTCTGTAGCTAAGTCAGGTTGGTTGTTATCCTGTGGTTACAGGCAGTAGCTGTAGCCAAAACATGGGGTGCTTTTGTCTCTCCCAGTCTATGAGAGCAGTTCTGTTGATGAGAGTGCTTCAGAAGCCGTTGAGCTTATTGCTCTTGCCTCTGGGGACTGAACACCAGTCAGCACAGTAGAAGTGATTTTAGAGATGTCAAATACCCTCCAGTCTGTTTCTATTGCACAGCTTACAGAAGCCTGCAGGAGACAACATACTGGATTTTCCACTGGTCATCAGGATTTCAGATGCTCTTCATGTCTGGCTTTTTTGTCTGGACCGCTTCCAATATATACATAATTCATCTGAATATATTCATACTTCATATTCACTATTCATATTGCAAGACCTGCCAAAGTACATTTTAGAAGGTTTGTAACATCTGAGAAAATCTGAGGATCTTTTCTTTGTCTTTCTCCTCTTAATTTCATGAGAGTTTTTTGCAACTTTGTATCCCAGTTGCATCAGACTGCCCACTACCATGGAACTAAACTCTGTTTATTTTGGCTGTGTTGTGAAGCCTAAGTTCCGATAAGGATGCACTGGCTCTTCCCAGTGGAAAGAGCTCAGTCATTCTTACACAGGCAGTTTAAAAGAAAGCATTCTCTGAGTACAAAATAACTGTAGGGAGGGAACATTTTCTTCAGCTACTGCTGTGTGAATTCAATACTAGCTGTTCATAACCCCAAACAAATTTCCTTTTCAAACAGCTTTCTGGAGGACAGGGCTTAAAACTAAAAAACTGGGGGGGCTGGATCGGAAAATAGTGTTGTAGTCCTCAGGCAGGGGTCAGGAAGTATTTGGCAGGTTCTCAATTTAAGAGACAGGCTCAAAAAAAATTGGATTTATTTGTGAAGAAAATAATTTAAAAATGGCACTTCCATTAAAACAGGCAGTTGCAGAAAATTTTATCAGCTAGGAGAGTATCTGTATGTGCTGTGTTGATAGGTACAGATGTTGTCAACCTCAGTTATTTAACACCTGAAAATACCTTCCTATCCAGGAGTCCTCTGGTAGTTACCTGTTACTGCCTACTGCTGTTACAGCCAACTTGTTTTGTAATACCTACAAGTAATGGTTAAGGCAGCTTGGGAAGAAATAGGCATAATTTTTCCACATTTGGGACTGGACATAGAGTTGGACAGCATTTCCCTAGGAAGTGCCTGACTGGGGAAGTCTGGACTCCTCTTAACATGGCTTTGCAGCCAATTACTTAGGTGGAGTGTAAAGGCTCCCAGACAAGTGATACTCAGCAGTGCTACCAAAACACTATTTCATCGAGAGGCTCTGCTGGCACCACAGACCCAGGCACATAAAGGGGTACTGAGGAAATTAGGGAGGTGCAGCTGGGATATGCAGGTCCTAAGTCTCACCTGCTCCCAGGATCAGACTGGGCTTTGAGTCGAGTGCTCTGGCTGGTGACCATGCAGGCACTCCTAGGGAGTGTAAGACTCAGGCCATGCTCTCCTCCAGGTAGGATTTCTACTGCACAGTGGGTGTTCAGGAAACAGGATGGTTCAGCAGCACTCACTGAGTCCTGGGCTATGTGGTGTTAGCAGCTGTCCTTAACAAAAGTTTAGGGTCCTGTCCTTCAAATCCTCTTTTCTTCTAAGGCTGTTATTTTGGCTGCCAGTGTTCATTTTACAGCAAATGAGGTCCCTCATAAAGAATAGGGGGCCTCACAGACATCAAGGTATTTGCTACTTAACTTTTAAGACTGGAATTGTGCAAACTGACCTGAAGCAGGATGGTGTCTGGTGTGTATCTGTCTTTCCAGTGGTCCAGGAAGACAAAATCCAGAGTGTCCACTTCATATTTTTTTTTCAGCTGGGGGATAATTTCCTCTGAAGGGCCTTCTAGGAGTTTTACCTGAAATGCAAATCCATCTGATGAATTGTGAACCATTAATAAAAGTCACGTGCTTTCAGCTCATTTTAAATTGTAGCCAGACATCAGGGATTCTGTTTATGGCTCAATATTGGGTCAGGTGAATTATTTGGTAGGGTTACATCAAATGTACTTTTTTATTTTTAACAAAGCAACTCAGTTATGTTCCAAAATATTAATTTGGGTGTTTTGGATTTGGTTGGTTTTTAAAATAACAGAAAAAGTGACCTGTTATCTTTGTTGTATAATGTATTTCTTTACTGGAAACATGGAAATCTCCTGCTGAAAACAGTGCTTTTAATTACTTTTTTTTTAGTTACATCCCAGTTGAGTCTTGTATTCCAAGGGAAGCAAAAAATGCAGAGAACAGGTTAGGTTAGAATAAAGATGGAGGCTACAGTATGTAAAATTGATATGATCAGGAGAGGGAAGAGGCAGGACAGAGACTCTCACATCTTCCTCACAGGTTTATTGGAGTAACTACTGTTAAACAAAAAGCTGCTACAGCACATGGATTTTTGTTAGGCAAGCACCATATGCTGTGAGAGAAGGAAGTTGTAAGGAAATGTCTGGCTTATGATTCATAGCTGATCAGGAGATTAAATCAGATGGGGGAAGTGCCATTTTAGATGTCTCTAGTACTTCAGGTTCTCTTCAAGAAGTTAAGAAACACATTAGAAGGTCCCTTGGTGGGACTTATTGCCTCCAGTGTTTCCAGCTCCACTGAAGTGAGTTGTCTGCAGAATAGACAGGCACTTCTCATGCATGAATCCCCCAAACTAGAGGGGGATATAGACTGGAAACACTTGACTCTCAACCAGCTGTAGAGAGTGAAGACACCTCTGACTACGCAAAACTTAGGTATATGTACTCTGACCAGCTAGATTTGGGTAAACAGTTTTCATTTGAAGTCCACTGCACATAATACAGCTGATTCTTGTGAGCTTTTGTAACAAACTGGACTGTGGTTCAGTTTTTTGTAGTCAGTCTTGACACCAATTTGAACCATTTTGTTTATACTGAGAAACCCAGTATTCTGGCTTTTGGGAGGTAACGTAGTGAAGTCCTGCTGGGAGAGGTCAGGCACTGTAACTAAGCATGGAGCTGGTTAAATTTATAAGGCCCATGGGTACAAGGAAAAAAAAAAAAAAAGAACACAAAATCTAACCAGTTTTGCTCTAGTGGTTAGAGACAAACTGGTATTTACCTTATCTTGTACTCCAGCAAATTCAATCATCTGTTTAGCTATAGCAGCAAACTCTGGGTTGAACTCCACAGTGAGCAGACGGGCTCCTGCCTTCAGCAGCCGAGAAATCCTCACTGCTGAGTAGCCACAGTATGTTCCCAGCTCCAGGGCAACTGAGGGATTGGCCTCTTCCACTGTCTTGTCTAGAATTAGACCTGATTAAAATGGGAAAAGGTTACCTTTTGATGAAATCAAACTGGTTCATATACAGAAGAACAAGTTAGTGACAAGAAACTTAAAAAATCCAAGTACTCAGTTGCTCAGGACACTCAAAAATTAAGGGGTGATGTCAAATTAAATACTGTATCCTTTGCAAACTGGCTTATTTGTGATCAAGTTAATAATGGACATTTTAAGTTTCAAATGCAAACTTTTAGCTAAAACAAATCTTAGTTTCACAACATACACATTTCTGAGTAAGGAATTTCCTGAACTAACTCATTTATAGTGTTAGAAGGGGGAAATGCAGTAAATTTTTTCAAGAACTTAATGCAGTTATATATTTGTGAAGTATATAACTCCTGGGTTTTGAGTGCTCCTGTTTGTTGCAAATGTTACATGCTGTAGTCTGATACAAAATTCTTATCCTAAATACCCATCTTTAAAGGAAAAAAGAAAAGTCTACTTATAAAGTTGCAAAATATTTGGTTTCACTGCATGAATTTGTGGGATGGAAAACATTAGTCAATTGTTAACAATAGAAAATGTTCCCAAAAAGAAGTGACAGTGTACTATATTCAATCCTTTTGAAGAAAAGGATTTATTTGTGAGAAAACTATTTCCTCTTACATGTATGGCTAGAAACTAGATAACTAAACTGAAAAAGTAGTGGAAGGGATTTAACACTAAGCCAGGGGATTTTTCAATGTACATACACATTTCATTAAGTGATATTTCTCTGGGTGTTATTTGTTTATGACTATGACAATGATGATGAAGCATCTTGAGGCCATGTATTCACTCTTGAAATCTCAGGGACTAAAGATGCACTAACTTTGATGGCTCTTATCTGAGGAAAGGCCATCAGAGCAAAACTAGAGTGAAATTATTAAGAATTTAATCACAAATGTTCAAAGTTTAGAGCTTTAAATATTCCTACTCAACCATGAACCACTGTTCTGCTGCCCTGAGCACCCCAGCCAGGTATGCTGAGCAGCCACTTTCAAAAACTGCACCCATGTCAGAGGAGCATTTTTATTACAGTGCTTACAGTTGTGTTTCATTAGCTATGTTAATCCCAGACTATGCAAATTTTCCCAGAAATTTCCCAGCAAGACGTACTTTTGTTTCTAATTCTTAAGGGAACATATTAACATCTTGCCATTATAGTTTTTTGAAAAGATTGCTGCTTTCCTGCAGCTATGAAAGAAAGGGTTTGTTCCCATATTTTCCTGTAGGAGGCAAGAACAAGATTATTTACTTGCTAAACAGCAACAATGTCTGATACTGTATTACATGGATAGGATTTCTCCCTTCAACAGAAACTTCTAATTTATGCTTGCATACACAAAATTCATATAGTTTAACATAATTTTGGAGTTTTTTTCAATTTGCTATCTTGTTGTTAGGGATCTGAAGGTATTTAACATAATGAATTACACCTTAAAGGCACCCTGTGTAGAAAGTGAGGTAAATGCAACCCTAGATTTTTCCCATCAGTTGTCCCTCTCTGCTTACACACTTGCAATGTGCACAACACAGAAACCCAGATCTGTTCCTGTGCCTTTCTGGATGAGACACTGGATACCCCTCCTCAAAAACATCTGCACGAGCAGGCACCACTGTTTACAGAACTACTCTGCTGACCACAAGGCTGTGTGGGTTGGGTTTTTTGCAGCAGCAGCTGATGGAAGTTGCCATGTGGATACAAGCAGATGTCCTGTACTGTGCTAGTCTTGAAGGATCTTTCAGATGCTGATCCCTGCTGCAATTACCTTTCTCATTGCCCACGTTCATGGCCCACTCTTTCTGGGAGCAGTATTTATCTATAGTGTCCACCACACTGCAGGGGTCTCCTCGGACTGCGTTCTGCAGCACAAAATTTAAAATCCTCTGTTCTTTGCTCTGATTCATGATGAAATTGGTTACTTTCTCCCGGATTATTTCATTCCAGATAAGGGCAGCAGTGCCGTTTTTCCTGATGAGCAACACAATGAGTAGCAAAATGAAAAGCAGGATGAAGACAATGAACAAAGGGACTGAAGAGCTCTCCAGCATCTGGAAGGAAAGAGAAAAACAGCCCAGGGTTAAGGTGGCACAGGAGAGGGCTGTCCTTTTTGTAAATATTGAGCTGAATAACCCACAACCAATAGTACTGAACAGGAACACACAGAGTTTAATTATGATTGTGTCTAAAGTAACTGTAAAAGGCTCTCTGTCACTTGGTAATGGATGGTGCTCTGTGGCACTTCCTTTAGAAGCCAATTTTACAGGCAGTCAACAAGTAGCTTTATTTAATGCTCTGGTCCCTTCCCCCACACAGTTGCTCAGTCCTGGCTCCAAGCATGCCTCTGCACAAGGAGCTTCCAGCACCAAATCTGTTCTAGATCCAATAGGAGCTACAACATCCTCAAAAATTTTGCCTAAATTCACCAAGACCAGTGACAAAGGGATTATCTCATTCTAGGAAACATTCCCCCCAATCTCTTCCTACTTGTTCTTGCTTCTCTTCTTTGTTTCCCCAAAAATTGTCCCAGAAAAATCCTTATTTTTACGCATGGTCTGACCTCTATTCTGTAGTGGGACTTGGCACACACACAAGGGGGAAATCTATCCCACTATTTAAATTTTGAATCATCATGCAGAACACATTTTGATGTCAGAAGATGACTGAGTTTCCATGGAGATATGCTCAAGATACAGTACAGCTGATTTTGTTCACCCATCCTCTTATCTTAGTTGCAGAGCAAGTATGATTTGTTTGGAGCTGTCAAAAGTCTACCTCCTTCACTTTTAAGCAGTCACTAATGTCAGTAGTTACCTTTAATGCTTTTCTTGCAAAGTCTCACCTGAGATGTTTCCCTTCAGAGCCTGCCAGCATCATTAGCACATGAAAATCTTGCTTCTTGGACCTTCTGAATATCTTTTCCTTGCTCATATGAGTCTGCTTCATTACTTCAACGGGATCATGAAGGCCTGGAATTCAATTTTGCTTCTCTCCCTCTGTGCAGTAGTAGTTCTCCTGACCAGGCCCAATTGTCCTGTACCTTTCAGGTGGGACTTCAGCTCTTTCTAGTTTTTCTACATGAAAATGTTTGGCATTATCTGTCCACTGAGAACTTCGACAGGGCTGTGAAAATATCACTAGTTTAACATAAGAAATCTCTCTAGCTTCACTTGACTGGTCTTTACTTGACTTCCGTGGCTTAGTTGCTTGTATGGTCATTGCTGATGCATTTGGATTGCTCACACAGGTGAGAGATAATTACTGTGAACTGCAATGAATGGATGGAGCCCAGAAACCACTTCCTGAGGCCAGCAGGTCTCTCACCTTCCTGCCTCAGGACACATGAAACTGTGACCCTGCAAACCCATGACTCACTTGGTGGCAGTCCAGCTCAGGCCAGGTGCCTCTAGAACTGAAGGCTGCTGGCATTCAGAATTATTTGACTACTGCCAGACATAATCCTCTGGTTACAGTGGATACTTTGGCATTCTCTGAGTGGACCCTGCCACAGGCTGCTTCAGCACTAGGAGATCCTGGCAGCATGTGTGGGGCTGCCCTTCAGGAGTGGATGAGAGCAGCAGGATGAACTAGGTGGTGTATTTTGGGGGATCGGCTTTCCTCCTTTATTGCTTAGTATTGGTATGGGACCATTTAAGGAGGTTTCTCAACACAGGGAGAGGCAGCCTCTGTAGGCTAACTCAGCCCCATTCCCTGTCCTGCAGGAATGCTGAGACTTCTTTTGCAGACTGACTGTCTGAATCAAGTACTCAGAGGGATCCACTTTTTCCAGTGCCTCAGATCTTTGCACTTGAATCCCACATGAATGCTACCACAAGTAAGAAAGAGCAGAACCCACCTGCCTCCACAGATCCTCAGAGGTTGCTCACAGGTAGAAACAACCTACAGAGTACATGCTGATTTTTCCATTCTCAGTTGAGTTCACTTATTTTTGAGGTATCAAGGAATGTTTTTCAACTCCTGTGGTTTTTTATTATTTTTTTAATTAAGAATAATAATAACAATAATAATGTTTCAGTATTACACCCCAGTGCCTTCATAAACTGGCAGTATGTGTTGTTCTTAGCAGAACTCCATCAGGAAGCAATTATCCTGCAAACCACTTCGAGAGAAGGTACCTTCTAAAAGGAAAGAAATGGGCACATCTTGGTTTTCTTTTATTTTTTTTTTAAACATAGTTTTTTTCAAAATTTGTCCATTTTAATTTCTGTCTTCTTAGGTGTGAAAATAAATTTAGTGACAGCAGTAGACTATAAAGGCAGTCTGCCAAGAGCAAGAGGCATTGGTGATGGTCATGCACCCAGAGGGAAAAAAGATCTGTACCAAAATAGGTAATTGCTTTCATATTCTTAGCTGGAAAATATTTGATATGAAAATTAAGTGTGTAATTCAACCAATTTAAAACTACCACTACCTAGGAGACAGTCATGTTATGACAGCTTTAGAAAATGCAACAGTAATTTTAGCTTTAATGTGGATTCATGAGATTCATTAAGTATGCAATAAAACTGAACTTGCATACAGCCAAGTTTCCCATAACCACTTATTACAAGGCAGCCACTCTTATTATTTAATGCTTATACTGAGGTTCTGAATACACAGGTTAGCACTGCAACCTCTTCTGTGCTTTAGAAACACCATAAAAAGTGAGCCTTCTCTTTGAAAGCTAAAATTTGAAGTGGAAAATAGTAGGCAAATGAAAAATTCAGCAAGGGAATAAGCAGCAAACTGGAGGGACAACATTATGGGAAGGAATGAATAACACGTATCAGTACATCTGTTTTTGAGAAGATAGAGCTTAAAAGAAAACATATTAAAATTTCATGCCCAAACCTGTCAAACTACTGATGAGTCTTTCTAAAGCACTGACTTATTTTCTTATGCATCTAATCTTACTCATTTTGGCAGGTTTCATAAGACCAAATCATAACTTGATAATGCAGCTCAGCAGTTCTCCCCTGATGCACACCATAATCAAACAATCAGCATTTGAATGGGAGTATTTCTGTTTCAGCTTACAGAGATTTAAAAAGACATTTTCAAAGAGAGAAGCAGACACAAAGTGTGGGAATCTGCTGCCCCAACTTACCTGCCTGTGGAGATAAAACACCTAAGTCATTCCACTGGCATAAAAAAAACCTCAAGAGACTGGCTCAGACTGGGATCTGCTATTATGCCAACAGATGTGAAGTTAGGGGATTCAGTATCCCCTTACTATCATATGATCTTCAGTTTTTCTAAAATCATAAAAATGCCCATGTGATGGAGCCCATACCAATACATCCTGTTCTTTATTCTCATGCAGTTGACTCCTGCCATTTCACCAAAGTTTACAATATGGATATTTCAGTAATTCTATTTGTCAGTCCTTCTGGTACATTTTTCCAACTTCTGCTAAAAAATAACTGCTCTTAGAATTCTCTGAGGTGAAAAAATAAGGATTAGAACAATTAGTAACATCAATTTTCAAGGTAAGTCCGAGTACCCAGATTGAACTGAGATCTTTTTCAGTGTTTCATAAAAACTGTACAAAGTTTTCATAACACTGTTAGAGGAAGGTGTGTGGAAATGTGATGTAAACTACTGTTTCTCTCTGATTCCAAAGCAACCTCCCTCTGCTAAAAACTGATGTTTACTGAGAAGAAAAATAAGCATGTGAAAGTAAGCACCTTTAAATGGTCAAAGTTTTAACAAAAGCATATACCTTAGTGAGATTCACACTCAGTGGATTAAAGAAGTATCAAATTTGACTATTTAACTATTCTGAACCTTAGTTCACTGTATTACAAGTAATTAACAAGATGTCATTTCTTACAAATGCAAAAATAAGAGATGACAGATATTGAAATACTTGTGAGCTGGAAAACTGCTGGATAGAACATTTTTCTAATCAAGGCGAATCCTTCTAAGCCTAATTACAGAACCTCCCATTACAGTTTTAGCTTGGATAAACTGATATTGCTTTGCTTTGTACTGAAAATTAAGTCCTAAACATTATCACAAAAAAAACCCAACACCGTTTTCTACAAAGACAGCATGTACATTAGACTGCTATTCTCCAGGGCTGGAATGAGACTAAACTTTGTGACCCTGAGCCAGGGGACTAAGCTTTGAGTCTCATTTTGGCAATGTTTTTCTGATCTGGCCTTGGATGAGCTGTCTTACCTTCCTCTGTGTTGCCATAAGAGTTAAAGTTACTGCTATGTGTGTAAACTTTCAAGGCATTGAAAAGCTGAATTAATCTTTTTCAGAAAAGTCCCTGCTATGAATATATGGATAACACCTGAGGAAAGGCAAAGTGGTTTTGTTTGCATTAACCAAAGGACACAATTTTGGGATACCAAGACAGCAAATGCCCACGTGACATTATTATTCTTGAGTTTCTGAACAACTGTGAAAATGTGGAGACAGGCAGTGTTTCAAATGCTTTCCTAAACTGCTTTCAGCCTGCTGACAATGCAGACCTTTGAGGAAAGATGATGGTATATCCAGCCTTGCTATAATTCTTCATGCATTTAAGCTAACTGCCAAGTACTGGTTGGTTGTTTAAGAGTTTATAGGCATCTCCACACATCCAGGCAGTACTTTAGCATTCTGGTGTTAAAGGGATTAGAATCTAAATTTGACTTTATTAACTCACATGACCTGGTGAATGGGGAGTGCTTGATAAGTTTATATCATTCAACCTTTTTCAGCTTCTGCTGAAATGATGCCTTTAGACACTGATGCACTAAAGTATGCAGAGGATTTGCACACTAGTAAGGATATATTAGCTGTTTATGAAGCATTGTGAAAACACTGAAGAAGACAGCACATTTCTACACATATTTTAACAATGTCCTGCTCTAGGCCAGAGGAGATCTGTGCTGTGCTGGGACTGGAGTTCCTGACTTTTAGTCCTATGCTGTCTTAAATGAGGCAATCTCTCTTTTGTGGCATTTTGTTTTTCTTGATGTTTTCCCAGAGCAAGAAAGGCAGAGTATTTTGGTCAGAAAGTCTAAACTAACTTCTGCCAAACATATTGTATCCTGTTGCTGTAGGCAACACAATTCAACAGCTTCATAATTTAGTACTTTTAAAGGTCAAAAAATATCTTCTTACCTTCTATTCTTTTGTTACTGTTTATGTATTTTCAAGTGAGTGCAACTGTTCTGTGAAGAATAATCAGCATATTGCCAAATGTGAATAGCTTGTATTTCAATGGAAACTTAGTCTGGGACTTTGACATTCAGATTTTCCACTGACATCATGAAAACAATCTGAACACACTTTATATAATTTTTCACTATTTCTTGCCTAAAATCTAGGTTTTTCTCTTAGTTTGTTTTTTTTTTTTTTTCAAATTACTATAATTTAGCTTCACTATCATGGCTACAAAAATTTCTGTCTTTCATAAATGCAAAGTTCTGATGATTATTTTCTGCCCCCATAGCCTTTTGTCTTGTCTTCTTCCCTCTTCTCAGGTTGAAAGGAAACAAATACAAGTTTCTTCTTACTGAATGAAAGGAAAAGAACAGAAAAGTGCCTATTGCCTACTTGGGAGCTCCATCAAATAAGCTTCATAAGGGTGTTTAAATCCATTCTCCCCACACAGATTTCAATTAGGATAATTGCTACCCACTTAAAACTCCCTTCACAGTAGCCATTCTCTAGATGGCATTCGGTGCTACTACCCAAAGCAAAAGCTTTATGTAATGGTTATGTGCCCCATAAAGAAGTGCAGCCTTTAGAATGAGCTGGCCACACAGAGAGGCCTCATCTCCACCCTACAAGCAGGTCCACAGGAATTTGTAGCAATCTGACCCAGACTGACCTAGTGAACACACTGCGTGATTAAAGGCAGAGTTTGAGGTTAGAGAATTCTTCGAGGATAAGAAATGCACTTTTTACTGGGCCTTAAGCAAAGACAGCTTTTCAGGAATAAGACCCTCTCAGGTACCCCTGGGAAGGGTTTGTTTCTGATAGTCCTTATTCCTACTGCAGCACTCCAGGTGTGTTTGTACTATTGGTACCAGTGTTTAATACCAGTGGTCAGGGTGGCTCAGCAGAACTGTACAAATCCTACCTGGGAAGCAGTGGACTGATAAAAGTAGAAAGGGCTCTGCCCTGACAGCACAGCAGGAGCTGGTCTGTGAAAAGTTATCTAGGCTGAGATTTTCATGTTCCCCAGGGGCTAAAATCAAGCTGATTTTGCCCCACATGGAGGTAGGGAGAAAGGGCTGGAAGAGGAAAGACCAAAATGGCTAACAGTCCTCAGGACAGACCTATTTCACAGTCTCTTCTTTATATCACAGGGCTGAATCCTTAGTGTCCCAAATCCCCACTGCATGCTCCTGCCCTGCTTCCAAGGCTACCAGCTAATCTACTGTAAATCTGTCTCTCTCCCAGCACAGCTTTCTGCTGTCCACAAGCTGCTCTTCAGGCTGGGGGGAGTGCACGACTGAAACTGGGTGGTGAGGACACCCACTGAGAGATCTGAAGGATTAGGAAGGAAATCTCTGCTGAAATGATGATTTATTTTTATAGAAATTAACAACTCTAACATGCCAGGCAAGGTAGAATCCACCAGAGCACAGCAGGTAACCAAACACTGTGTGGGAAGAGGCAGCCTGAGACAGAGCAGGGTAGGGATTGGTTTCAAATCCTGAGTGAATGCCCTTCCCAGAAAAGTGCCTGGAGTGGCCATAGAGGGTCTCTTACTTTGGCTAGAAATTGCTTTCTGAGAGAGCTTTAGAATTGCCTCACACATTAAGATCTGTTTTCAAGGACTGCTGCCAAAATTATGTTTTTTCAAAAAATTCCCAGTCACTTTTAATTCCAGTGATCCTGAAGGAATGCTGAAAAACAACAGTATGAGACTGGCAGAGATAAACTGGGTACCAGGCTGCTAAGAAATATTGCTAAACTTGGGTGGCAAGTGAGTTGCTTGCAGTGTTAATGTGATCAAACTTTTCTCATTAATGCAAACTAAAGCTGTAAGTCAGGAAATTTTTCTTTTGCATTTCAATACTGCAAAGCTGTGCAAATACACGTGGTTCTGAACCTGAGGGCTTTGTTAGAGAAGTCCATGACTGAGTAAGCAGAAAAAAGTAAGCTTAAGTGCAGAGACAAAGTTGTTGTTTAAGGTTGTTTACAGAGTTCATCAGTATGATGTGATTGACAGTATTGGTAATTACGAGTTTGTTTTTAAAGGACAAAAGGTAAAAAATATCCATTATGGGCATCAGAAGGATACTCTATAAGCACCAATAGGGCTAGCAAGCAAAAGTACTATCTTTTTGTCTCTTCTTCAGAGACATTTTGCAGTAGCAGAACTCCCTCTTGAGAATGAAAACCTCCATAAAATACATCTGCAGCAAAACATTTATAAAAGCAGCTATTCAGTCAAACGTGACTGAACTGAAGCTTGACTTGCATTCAGCTTTTTCTTGAATACAAATGAATACCAAATTCCAGCACACTTATAGCCATAAATTACATTTTCAATTTAGTCAAGGTTATCTCATCTCACTTCTTTCAGCTGTCAAGATTTACAATACAGTACAAATGCACTACACACAAATATGTCCTACTCCTTCTCTGTGAAAGCTGTTGCTGCCCACGGACTGGCTTCCTGACAATGAGTGCCAGTCAGAATGTGGAAAACACCACTTCTTTCACATGCACCACTGTTTAAAATAGTGACATTATCTAGGATAACAAATCGTGTCAAGCCTGAGAAATAAGAAAATACAAATATGTACCTTTCTGAGTATAGCAGAAGCTGTTCCCTCCGATCTTTTCCTGTGCTGCTCTCCCGTGGATTTTACAGAATAAGAGTCCAAGAGCCTGCAGTATTCAGTCACATTCGATCACATCACAGGAATAGCTTATCAGTTCTGTTACACAGACTCTAAAAGGAGCGGTGTCCTTTTCCCCAACTCCTCCTTTCACAGATTCTGCACTCCTTAAAGGTGCTCGGTGCTCTAATAACCGTGTAGAAAGCTATTCATCTGTCCCCTAACGACAGTGCTCTTGTTACTTAGTTACAGTACAGTGAATGCTGACAAAGTCAGGTATGAGCCAAATCTGTGCTCAGTGTAAATGCAATGTGTTCAATCAAGCAACTTCAGGAATGAATTTGGCCCAAGGGATTTAGTTCTTTTTTCAGCTCAGACGTGGCATGCTACAGCCAGAGCAGAATTGGTAGGAACAAGACCTAGGCATGTGGGTTAAATATAGAGTGCTGCTGGAGGCAGGGGAGGTATGTATAGCAAATGGCTTAATAGCAACTACAGGAGGAGCTGCAATCAATACATTATAAATAGCACATTTGAATTTCTGTGGCTTCTAGTTGGGAAAATATTCTGCTACAAACAGCTCTAAGATAAAAGAGGCTTATTCTAACAAACTTTGTTCTCGACTTGTATATTGTTTCCTTCAAGGTAGCAACAAAATAATCCAGCTGCAATTAAATTGCACCACCAAAGAAAATAAGAAGAAAAACAAAAAACCCAAACACAATGTGGCAATAGTTTTCTCCTGGATTCTCACCGCAAAACTCAGACCTAGTCAGGAAGTCTTTGAAGCTCTAGCCTAGAAACTTTTAAAAGAATGTGTTTGTACCAAATGTGGCAGAAATAGGAGCTGAAGTTCTGAGAAATTCAGGCTTTGTCACGTGATAGGGGAGGTCCTTGAAAGAATTAGCGACCACCTGAGAGCATGACAAGAGAAAACCAAATAATTTTAAGCAGATTAATTGAATAAAGAATTGTGGGGGGAAATAGGTAGGTGAAGACTGAAGTGTTTCTAGTAGCTCTAAACAAAACATAACTAAGACCATGCAATATAGCACAGTCCCCAAGGTCAATACAGAATAACTTTGAACTTTCCCTTCTGTGTATAACAGAGCTTTAGCTCTACAAATATTTTCTCATAATCCAGACATCAAGGAGAAGAAAGAATGAAGTTAGCAATACTGCACTCCAGCTTCACTGACAGTAATTTCCTGTCTGGTCAAAAGCTGGTTGTGTCTGCACGATCCCTGATGCCACCCACAATTCAAATTAACAGAGAAATTTTTTTTACAGCTGGGCTGTGGAGAAAAGAGTTTAAAGCAGTAAAACTTACTCTAAGCACTGACCTTGTGTAAGCATACAGCTGCTCTGTGGAGAAGTCCTTGCAGTTAACTACAGCTTGTTGTGGGTGGTGTCAGCCCAGCTTCTGCTTGGCAGCATAATTTAGTGCCAAGACTTCCCAGATTGAGCAACATCCCATGACAACACTTTTAAAAGTCTTCTAACTTGGAGCTGAATTATATTCTTCACGCTCGAAGCATGGGAGGAGCAAACTTGCTTCTGCCTGCCCACAACTGTTTACTTGTGTGATAAAAGCTACGCCTGCAAGTAACCCTTGCTGTTGTCTACACATTTCATTACATAAGTAAAGATGGTGAATGGCAATAACTGCAAATCAGACAAAGCTGGAGGTACAGTTGGTTAAGCCACACAAATGGTGTGATAAGGTCCATAAATTGCTTACAAGTTAATGGAAAGTTGAAATCTTGTAATATGTTATGGGGTATTTTCTTCTCCAAGAGAAGTTTCTCTGGTAGCCTGACAGACATTGGTTTATGCCTCTCTTTACCTGTTAGCCCAATGCACGGTTCACATAAGTATGGATATTTTTGCAAGATTTTACTAATGTACTAACAATGCTACAAACTCCACAGTGCATAAATTTATATACTATTCATATGCCTTATCCTTGTCTAGACAGTAAAAATCTGCCCTGATATTAATACATCCAGGTTAGAGAACTGCAGGGAGCTACCAATGTATTGGTGTCATACAACTTTTATGTAGGGCCAAGATCTTAAAAGATGGGTTTGGTATTTCAGAATATCAGGTACTGGATTCACAGGGCACATCTATGGGAAGATGTAAAACCAGGATGCATTAGCCTGGGAGCAACACCACATGAACGGCAGCAGCTCAGGATAAGTGGCTGGTTCAGGCTGACTCACCCTGACAGTCGCCACTTGGCTCTGATGTGGCCACACAAACTCCAGCAGACTGGCTCAGGACAGAACTCCCAGCTGCACTCACATGATGCAGCCTGGCGGGGCTGCTCCCACTTGCTGTGCATAGCACGGAGCTGGAGCTTTTCCCCCTAAATCCATGCCTGGCATAACAACAAATGGCATTCCCTTCTTCTAATCATCCTGGACAAAGACTGGTTTTTAAAAGCCTAAACAAAGGGAGACAGGAGAGCCAGCACATTATCATAAACCCCACAGATCATGTGAAACACTGAGTGGAAGAAAATTCTTTTGAGCTTGCATTTTCAGAATAGCAGGAGGGATTTTCTTTTATGTGAATTTGCTGTTTTCCACAGTCAAATTAGTCCCTCTTGCTGAGAAACACGCAAAAGAGGAATTTTGAGAAAGGAAGCACCACTCACGTCTGAATCAGAAAACTGCCTGGTGATATCTAAAATAGGAAACAGCTAAAAGAGAAGAAAGGTGACCAGCAAAGTTGTACTTTAAATTTGAACAGATAATACAAGCAGTTAGACTATTTTGTGTTTACAATGCATCTCAAAAGGTTATCAGGCAGATTGAAAAAACCTTTCAGCTTTCAAAGACTGTATAACTCCCACAAAAACTTTAAAGCAGTTAAGTTTTCCCCATTTCTCTCTCTTTTCTACCCTCACGTTTTTTGGCAATATGTGCAGAAGCATTTGAATGAAGCCAAGAACTTGTGCTACTTGAAGCTTCATCTGTTTCTGCTGGTTTTTTCCCTTACTTGCAATCAATTACTTGTTCAGGACAAATTATGAACAGAAGATCTATGTTAAGGAAGATCTATGTTAAGAAAGGAAGGAATAAAGAGGCATAGATTAAATTCTGAAAGAGTCCTACTCTGAGACAAATTTCTGAAAATAATTCTTAAATAATCTTTAAAAGAGAGTGCAATCAATCACAAGAGATGGTGAGAAACCAAAAGGTCCTACCTCACGCAGAGACAGCTTCGTTCAACCAGTGATCCAGTAGAGTTCACTGACACTTCTGTAAATTATTCATTAGGTCACGCCACAAAATGCAACCTCTGAGAGAATCGATTTCCCACCCCACCCACTAAAAAGGACACAAAGTGATGACTTCAAAGACGGTATCTACATGACACCTCTCTTCTTCCCCCCACGTGGCTGCTGATCTGGGAATGCAAGACATGAAGGAAACTATGCCAGAAAAACAGGAAAGACAAGAAGATGTGCTTGAAAAGTCAAAATTTCTGAAAGGTTTGGTAGAAAAAGTATTTGGTCCTGACCATCCTCATGAGGAATAATTTAAGTAAGCCATTGATAAATGTAATAAAATGTATTTCCTATGAAGGAAAAAACATACAGAATTGTAAGCTCTCTTTTCAATAAATTCAGAAGGAGAAAGTTTGCCTGCTAACAAAACCAATTCATGAGTTACAAAGCCCCTTTTCTGTTGAATGGATTTATATACATTTCTGACATGGGGGTCTCCTTTACCCTTTTAATACCACAGTGTTTAAAGCATATTGAATAAACATCTCCCCCTGGAAATAAACCAAACCACATCTAGTGTGTAAGTTAATTTATGACTTTAAATAGGACTAGCTACAACTGACAAAATTCAGTGGAAATATGATGTTAAGTCTGATAGCCATCTTGGAAGAAGTTTTTTTAATCTTAGTTTTGGAAGTATATGCTTTCACTGCAGAAACACAAGGCTTCATCTAAATGATTACTGATAATAGAATGTATTTGCTGCTAAAGGACTTAATGCTTGTTTTCTTAAAAGAAATTAAGATATATAATATATATATATGTAAAAAAATGTGTATCACTAATTATCTAATCAACACAATGTTAACCACAAAAGAATGAAAGAGTAGAAAGCCATATGAGCTGAGCCCAAGATACAGTAGAAACCACATCTGATAACCAGTATCTGTCTGCAGCCCCTGAAAAAGCTTTTGAAGTGCAGGACAGCCACACCTGCTCAGTGCTGACAGCAGGAAATACCAGGGGCTGCTGCTCTTGCTGATACTGTCACCACGAGCACAACCCACTCCCCATGGCTGCGATTTGTCTCTATCACTCTGGAGGGTCAAGCCTGTGAGAATCAGCAAGAACAAGTGGAATGGCACAGCACAGACTTTGGGCTTTCTTCTGAAGCCGGCGGCGCTGATGGGAAAGCCTGTGGGACTGCACGGTGCTTTATCCTGAGCTGTGGGATACAGCCAGAGGGCTGGGACACCCCAGCATCACATGGTCAGACAGTGGCACAGCACCAGCTGTATTTTCTAATATCTAATCTGAACCTCCCCTGGCATTTTAAGGCCATTTATTCTTATCCTTTCACTCGAGACACAGCAGAAGAAACCTGCCTTTCATTTGGTTTAATTTAGTTTCACTTTGCTTTGCCACCTTTAAGGCCTTTCCTTATTAGCAGAACACCATAATGCTGCAGGGCTCCTCACATAAACTTGTTTTGTGTTTGGGGAGATTTACTTCTACCCTTGATCCTACACGTCTGAGCTAAATCTGTGTGAAGAGTATATGCTCAACACTACCTGATTCAACTCAGAGTAGAGGCTAAAATGAAAAGCTGAAACAACTTTGTATGCATGTACCTGAAAAGCATAAAAGATTATATCCGAACATGCTTGAGGTTTCTTTAATTCAAAGGCCTCTCAGTGTGCTCTTGTCAAGTCTTTCTACTGCTGTTGCAGTGGGCAAAAGTGTTTCAGGTCATTTATTGATTAGTGCTGCAGGAGGTAACAAGGGGTTTGCCTTTGGTTTTCTTGTGTTTTTGTTGGGGTTTTTTAATAGCAATGATGCTGGGAAAAAGTCATCAATCCACTTACTGAAGTGATAGTAATTCCTGTTTCATGTATTTTCAAACATTAATGGGGTGAACAAAAATAATGAGACTACACTGGAGGTGAAGTCAGTTCTACAAAACTTTCTTTGGAGTATTTTAATTTCCTGCCATTTCTCCTCAGCTGTGGACCAGAGGACTGACGTTTTCTGAAACAAAACGGTTGGATGCTGCCCCCTTGTGAGCCGGGCTCCTGCTCCAGAACCACGACTGCCTAAAACCTTTTATCTGTAGAAAAAGCGTCTGATTCTCTTGTCCCAAACTCTGGTTTGGCTGTGGTGGTATTTAACACGTATGACCCACTACCTACAGTGGCAGGCAGGGTGAATACTGAGCTTCAGTAAAGACCTGTACAGTAAAGCCAGCACCCCTGAACAAGGAAGAACTTGTTCCCTTGATTTGTTTTGATCAATGCCAGCTTCGAGGCCTTTTACCTCAGGCTGTCAGAACACATCACAGGCATTAATAACTTGCACAGCTCCCATTCAGGACAGGTCAGCAGCACTGCCCTTGTTTAATCAATAGCTGGCATGTGGCACAGGGACACGGAATGCTGCCGGAGGCTGAGGCATTGGAGGAGCTCTGACAGGCTGTCCTGAGCAGGTACCTGTCCCACCACAGCCCAGCCGTGTGTGAAAGCTGCTGCTGCAGGTTGGGGTCACTGACACACAGCGCTCGGGCCCTGCTCCAGCATTCCAGCACAGGAATCCCCTTCCTCCAGACCCGAGCCCTGCTCACAATCCTGAATGTATCCGCCACAGGAACATGGAGCAACACCACTGCTGCCCCTAACACCTCGCGGAATGGAGAGGCTTTGTTCAAACCACCTCCTCAGAGGTTCTGACTGTCAGCCAGTGGCTGCCCCTGAGCTGGGGCTGTGGCAGCTCCTCTCGCCCTGTCTGCTACAGAGGCACGGCCGGGTCAGAGGGGAAAGGACAGCTCGTGGGTATCGGTGAAGGTTTGGGGCAGTCATCGTGATCCTTGTCTTTCCCAAAAGGCCTTCCCTGAATCCTTTCTACAGCAGGATCTGGGGGGAAGCCAGTAGAGCAAACTGTGGGGGTTTTTTCCTTCCAAATGTCTGATTTTAACGCAAATTTTAACTGATTTTAATTGAGGAGCCCAGAACTGGGATACTGTGTTCAGTTCTGGGCTTCTCAGTACAACAAAGACAAGGAGCTATTGAAGAAGGTCCAACAGAGACCATGAGGATGATGAGGGAGGCTGGAGCATTTCTTATGAGGAGAGACTGTGGGAGCTGGGCCTGTTTAGTCTGAAGACTGAACGGGGCTCTCATTAATGTACATGACAGGATGAGGAGCAATGGCCATAAACTAAAACACACGAGGTTTTACCTCAACATGAGGAAGAACTCTGTGTTGGGGGTAGCAGAGCACAGGAACAGCTGCCCAGGGAGGTCGTGCAGTCTTCCTCTCTGGAGACATTCCAAACCACCACTCCACCTGCTCCAGGCGGCACTGCTTTGTACGGGGGGTTGGACTGGATGATCTCCAGAGGCCCTTTGCAATCCTAACGACTCCGTGCCGGTGTGTGTGACTCACCACAGCCCGTGCCCGCCCCCTCCAGCCCCGTGCGGGCTCCGCGCCGAGCGCTCCCTCAGGCGCCTCCCGCGCGGGATCTCCGCTCAGGCGCTGCGCGGCCACCCCGCGGGGTCCTGCGGGCGCGGGGCCTGTGCCGTACAGCATGGCGGCGCTGTGGCGGCGGGCGCGGTTCCCGGCCGTGCCGGGGCTGTGCCGTACGCTCCGAGCGCTCTCAGGTACGCGCTGCCCGCGGGGCTCGGGCCCGGCAGCGGCCGCACCTTCGCCGCTCCCCGCGGGAAGCGGCTGCCCGCGCCTTCCGACGCCCCAAGCGCCCGCGGGTGGGCCCCTGAGCTT
>VZTJ01004860.1:607997-661918 GCA_013397795.1 Orthonyx spaldingii | reverse complement strand
TCCGTGAGGACTCTGGCAGCCGCCGCCGCGCCCGGTGCTCCCGCCGGAGCCCGCCCCTCGGCCCCTGGGCGCTGAGGGAGCCCCGGGGTCAGGGGACGGTGCAGGGGGCTGGGAGCTCCGCAGAGCGGCCGGGGCTGCCCCAGAGGTAGCCAAGGCTTTCCTCCGGAATCAGCGTCAAAGCCTGGCGGCCCTGCCCGCCCGCTCGGGGCTGCCAGGGGAAGCCCCCCGCCCTGGGTCGGATGCTGCGTGGTCTCGCTGCCCGCGCTGCCCGTGACGGCTCCGAAAGCAGCAGCGACCCTGTGCCGTCGCTGAAAGGAGTCAGGGCTCACCTGCGGCCGCTCCGCCGCCTCACACCGCGCCGGGAGCCGGGGCCGGGCCGGGCCGGGCCGAGGCGGCAGCAGGGGCCAGATCCTCTCTGACCGCACCCCACGCCCCGGCAAGGCACGCAAGGCATAGAAAGCTTTGAGTCTGATAAGGTGACCCCGCGGAAAAATACCTGTGTAGAACTTGCTGCTGTAGTGCAGAGACAGAGACCTGTACTGGATCTCAGTTGCGTTAATTATGAGCCTCTTGGGACATTGTGTGAAAATCTAATCCATTCTCTCACTTCGTGTGAATTGCTTTATTTTCTGTTTTCGTTCACAAAACCAGAGTAGACAGTTTAATTAAAAAAACACAGTGCTAGAGTAAAGTGAAAACCCAAATCAGCAATAATCAATTGTAAAAATAGGTGTACTCTGATATTGTCCTTCTTACATACCTGTCCCATATTCCTTGTCTGTTTCTTTTCCTACTTTTTTTCACGTTGTCTTCACAGGAAAGAATGAGTATGATCTTCTGGTCATTGGTGGAGGGTCTGGAGGCCTTGCTTGTGCAAAAGAAGGTTTGTATGGATCAATAACTAACAGAAGTTTTGGGTTAGCTTCAGTGGGAAGGAAACTAAGGGAAGTGCTACTGATAATCCTGAAGCTTTTTAAGAAGCGTAGAATACTCCAGTACCTGCACATTAATCATTAACTCAGCTCCATACAGTTAATCTGCAAATTAATTCACACCCTCAGGCAGTGTGATCTTGTTTGGCTTTCCTCGTAACCTTTTAAAAAATATTTCTCCTTTTGTCATGGGAAAAACTAATAGGCTTTCATTTCACTGTTGTAAAAGTGTTCAGAATACCTCTATAGATGCTGTATTTTTTAAAATATCATTTCTCATTTATGTGTTAAAGCAACAATCCCTTCAGACTGTTTCCAAGAACTGTTTAACTGCTGTAGAGAACCTTGCCCCTTTGTATCTCAGGGTAATGTGTTCAACAACCCAGAGTTTTCTTAAACATCTCATTTGAGGTCAAATTGCATTTTTAGGGTCAGTGGAAGCTGAAGGCCCCAGTCTGGGTTATTAAGTGTCTTCCAGAGAATTTGCTGACTACATAGGCAGGTTGGGTCCCTGGTCTGGTATCTTGAGTTAGACAGAAAAATCCACCAGCTGTCATCTCCTGTATTTATCTGTATCAGAGCTACTAAAAATGTTTATGTTTGTGTGTTTCTCCTGCCTCTAAATATCCTACCTTGCTTCCTTGTTTCAAGCTGCTCAGTTTGGAAGAAAAGTGGCTGTTCTGGATTACGTTGAACCTTCCCCACAAGGTATGGAAGAGAAATGCTATGGTAATAATTGAAAATGCATATAATTTAGTTGCTCAGGTGAGCAGGTTGCTCCAGAAAGTAAAGTGTCCAAAGCCACACTGCCTGCTTTTCTAGGAGTGAAAGTCCTTAAGTCTGGGAGTAAAAAGCCTGTGCTATGGCTCATTCTCTCCAAGATGAACCAGCTCTGCCTGCTCCCCTGCACATTAAGCTTGTTAGCAGTGTTTGATGCTACCATTTATAGTAGACTTTGGATTTAAATAAGTGAGAATATTCCCTCTGTCAAATTGTTATTTACAATTTCTAAAAATTACTAATTGTGTCATGTTGAGACTCCTCATGTACATTGTATAAAATGAGATCTGCAAATGTTACTGGATCTTCCGAGCTCTAAGAAGTATCTTGAGATGGTTTTTATCAAAGCAAATGAGCAAAGTTAGAAACTGATCTGTAGGAGATAGTAAACTGTGTGTTGTTACAGAACTTTTTATCTACCATGTTAGATAACTGCATTGTTACACTAATCTGATGCATTTACTTTTTTTTTTCCTTTCTTTTTTTTTTTCCCAAGGAACCACATGGGGACTTGGTGGAACTTGTGTGAATGTTGGCTGCATTCCTAAAAAGCTTATGCATCAAGCAGCCCTTCTAGGGAGTGCCCTTAAAGATGCCCAACACTATGGCTGGAGTATATCCCAACCTGTTCATCATACCTGGTAAAGACTATTGCCCATCTCTACTCCTGTGTGCTGCAAATGCATAGCAATAACCTTTTCCCAGGTGGTGTTTATTTAGGGACACCTAGGGAAGTGAATTTTGCATGTGAAATTTTAACTTGGTACTTGTTTAAAAAACAGAACTAGTTACTGGTTTCTCAGGGCAGAAATTATGTTGATTTGGACTTGATCATTTGCTCTTACAACAAAAAATTCTGTAGATCATTCCTCATTTTCAGCAATCGCCTGTATCTTTGTGTTGCATAGTCTGAATTTGTATTATGATGATTTCATGTTCAGTTGCTTGTTTTGTGACAGGTCTGTGATGGCACAAGCTGTTCAGAATTATGTGAAATCCTTGAACTGGGGACACAGAGTGCAACTACAAGACAAGTAAATAAGACTTTGAAGTTCATCTTTCTTCCCACAGTCAAGGAGGTGTTCTTGTCCTTGTAGAATTGCAGAATTGCAATTTCTTGTTGCAAACTTTGAAGTTTCTATCTAGGTCCAGTATTTTGAGCCTTTAAGTCCTTTGTGCTGGGGACTGTAAGTGCCCTTGACAATGTAAGTGATCTCTTTCTCTCCCATTTTCCTTTTCTTTTCTGTTAAATAGTGGTTGACACTGACTATACACAAAAGCTTTCTAGCAGTGTAGTGATGCTCTCTTTAGTCTGGAGAGGTTTTGCATTAATATGAAGTCAAGGTTTCTTAAGATACTTTTGATCTTGTCCCCCAAAATTTCTATGCTGTACAAACCCACAGCTAATACTGCTAGAGCAGCAATTTTTTTTTTTTGCTTTCTGTGCAGAACTGGTTCCAAGTTTTTCAGCAAGCAGTTCTTTTTATAGAGAAATTATATTAATAGAAAAATTAACAGGTTCTAGGCTTGTTACTCCTACTGAGTCACTTTTGTGTGTTCTCAAATGAACATGGTATTAGAAATGCTATAGGTAGTACTAGTAGTGCTATGACTAATGGAAAATGTCTTTTTTGAAGAGGTCAACAACCTGATCTCAAAATTTGTTACAAGGTTAGTTACTTTTCTGTACAGAGGAGTTAAGTGTGACACAAGAATTAAGTGACAAATTATGATAGAACTGCAAACAGTCCTATGAAATGGGATTCCTTCCTTTTACTGCTCTATGTCAGTTTCCTACCTTTTTTAGCACTTAAATACAGAAAAAGTAGCTGATTGTGTGTCATACCTATTCTTGTTAAGTGTGCATTGCTGATGCTGTTTTCTTCTAAACAGGAAGGTGAAATATTTCAACATAAAAGGGAGTTTTTCTGATCCACATACAGTCCGTGGTTTAACAAAAGCAGGTAAAGAGGTGAGCTGCTGTGCTGTTTTCTGCAGTGTTATTCACTTTGAACATTTCAGGTCATCTGGGAGCTGGATTGTCCTTTTGCAAATTGCTTAAGGTATTCAGTATTGTTTTGGTGAGTGAGATTTGCATTTTCCACTTAGAAAAGTGGTTTATGAACTTGACTGGTGCCTACTGAGTCCCTGGCCTGACCTGTTAGATGCCATTGCTTTTTTCTGCGAGTGGAAATGCTGAGACAAAGGATTTTTGTTTGATTTGATCAGTCATCCTGAATGCTTACAGGAATATAAGTTCTGAGCATTAGGTCACTCTGCTTCCCTCCTTCAGGTGATTTGTAGGGGTGATTAACTTGGTAATACCAAATTGTGTGTGGGAGACAATTAGTGTGAATTCACAGCTGGGTCACATAACAGAATGGTGGCCATTGCTGCATATTTAGCAAGGCCTGAACATGCCCTTTTAACACCTTTTTGAGGGTAATTGTTTAATGTTACTGGTAAATATCAGCTTGAATATCAGGTTTTTGGGAGTAGGTACCTAGGGTTTTCTAGAAACATTCTCCTTTTGAGGTAGCTTAACTCCAGGTCTGAGACAGAATTTACTGCTGTGATCTCTGTGCGTTTTATCCTGAGCAGAAATTGATTTTAAAATGTTGTCATTTGTGCATAACTATTGCTTCTAAGTAGTCATCAGAATCTTGCCCAGTATAAGAACAATTGCAAGGTTAATATTAAAACCTAGTAGAGAGTAGATAGGAGAAGCTCCTGCATGTATTAGTTTTACCTCCATCCTTTTTTTAATGCATTGCTGATTATTATGTCACATAAATAGCAGATGGTAGCACCAGCTTTTGCATTTATCACTCTTTTGTACATAGATGGAATCCAAAGACAGATAAAAGCATTACAGATAAAATGCTTGATTTTGATTTTTTATTTTCCTTTGCAGACTGTTGTTACTGCAGATAATATTGTCATTGCTACTGGAGGAAGACCAAAATATCCAACACATGTAAGTTACCCTTCCATTTGACAACTCCAGTGCTTTGCTGGTTTTGTTGCTGATCACAATGAAGGAGAATAAAGAATGTAAAAATAAAGTAACACATGAGAGATTTTTGTACTCATGTCATATGAAAAATTTTCTTTAAAGCAAAAGGATGGCTTTTTAGGGAAACGTTTCCATAAAAAACAATTTGCACCAATTTAGTGTGTTGATGTTGCTTAGAGCTGGAGGATAACTCAGGCTGGAAGTGGGCAGCCCCAGATATATTCCCCTTGGTCTGCTGGCTATACTTCAGCCAACACAGCCCAAATTGCTATTACCTCTTTTTGCTGACAGGATTTGTGTTGTGATTTGTGATTTGACCTGTGTGATCACAGATTGCAGGTGCACGGGAGTATGGGATCACAAGTGATGATCTGTTCTGGTTAAAAGAATCTCCTGGAAAAACGTAAGTTACCTTACCATGGCTGTAACAGATGCTGGCATTCATACCTTTTCTGTATGGCAAAGTGAAAAATGTTCAAAATTGCCTTTTTTACACCACTTTTTCTTCTGTTTTCCTTCTGAAAATGTGCTTTTCTGTGCATCAACATTGCACGATCAACCTTCATTAGCAACTGGTAGATCATCCCCATCCTCCTCTTATGAAATTCCTTCTAAAATCAAATTAAATACACGTTCTCACCGTGTTAGGTTGTGCAGTGGCTGTTGCAGCCCAAGTCACAAGAGGGCAGCATGAACTCGCACGGGGGTGTGGAAGTCCTCCTCGATTAGGGGAGAAATTCCAACGTAATTTTGTGTTCTAAGTTGCAGCAGTCCTGATAACAAAAAAAAGGTATGATGAGACATTTGGGTTACTTTTGCCATTTCTTTTGCTTTGGAAGCTATTGTTTAACTGAAATATTAAAACACTGGTTTTAATGGAAATACTAAAATGTCATAGTTGTTTTTTACAGCACATAGCAGTAAGATTCCAAGTCAACACTGCACTACAGAGCAATTGCCTGATGAAAATAATTGTGATAGCAAATGCAGATTTGCTAGTATGAAAGTCAGATAATGCTATTTTTTTGGCTTCTCTATTGAGCAATTCTAGAAAAAGCAAAAGAGACTTCAAACTATAATACTGGTGCTTTTGCAAAAAAACGTAGTTCCCATTCATGGCAGTGACTTTCTGTGTTAAGCCAAACATCAAATAGATGAATAGGGCTTCTTGGTACAATTTTAGAAAGAAAGCAAATTTGCTGTTGTTTGTAGTGTATCAGTCACCTCTTGAATTTTGAAAACATGATTTATGCGAGGGAGTTTGTTTTTAAGAAAAGCAACATCCACACCAACACCCCCGCAAAAAAACCCCCAAACCAAAACATAAGATTTATCCTTGTAAGAAGTTCTGTGAAAATGTGGCTTTTGTCCAGTTGCTGCTAATGCAAGTTGTAACAGTGTAATGTGGGAGTCTAGTGTTTATATGTTGCATTCCTGAGATTTAGTCAAAATAAGCCTGCAGGGGCTACAGTAGCATTTCTGTGCTTTATCAGGCTGTGTCTTAGCAAATGAAGGCAGGAGTCGTTAAAGATTTGTTTCTGTCGGATTTGTTTCTATTATAAATATTCCCAAGGTTCAGTTTAACACCTTTTGTTTTTAGTTTCAGCTGTGTTGTACTTATTCTTTCTTTTCTCCCTCTCCAAATGTACGTATCTCAGCTACAAATTACATGCCTGAAGGTTATAGAACTGTCAGTCCTGCAGTTATTCATATTTTTTTTTTAAAAAGTAAACCATTAACCAACTTAAAAGTTGCTTAGATATACAAACATGGGGAAGAAACTCTCACTACTGAGATGAAGGGTTTTGTCAGAGTGAATTAGAAAAGATACCTTGAAATGTGTTGAAAATGAGTGAGAGATTGAGCAGGTGTGAATGAGGTTAGGCTCTGCTTTCCTAACTTTTCTATTAGACACTGACATTGCCCAGGAACCCCTTGTTTTGTACAAGAAAGTGTGAATAATGTGAGGCTGATGCTATGAATAAGTGCCAGCTGACATCTATTTCTCATCTAATGAAAAAGAAGAGCAAACATATGCCCAAATTACAGAAATCCTCATTCTTTTCCCTGTGAATCTCCAGTAGATATTTCTTTGTGGGCAGCATGTGGCTTTTTGCAGCACTTCCCAGGAGCTACATGCTAATGAGGGAGTGATCATCCATTCACAGATGAATCAGATGCCCTAATGCTGGAAAAATTATTTCCCATTATGTTAAATGGTTTGCCAAACATAAACCCCAGACTAGCAGATTTTAATCACTTTAACTCAACCTATTCTCTGTACACCTTCAGAAGTTGTATGTTTTTATTGTAGGATCGAGAGATGTTATCTGGGGCCTTTTGTGAGAAAACATGTGTTGTACTGACTGTGCAGTCCCTGGGGCTTACAGAGCTGCAGCCTCCATGTCTGCACCCCTCAGAAGTTTAAAAGCATTGCTGTTAGAACTGGGAGATGCTGCAGATTGGTTTAGGGTAAGGCATAGGCCACAAGCCCATTCAAAAAACCTAACAAAATACTTTGCTGTCAGTGGAAATACTGTGTGGGATGCATCTCCAAACTGTGAGATTGTAACAAGTCTGCGTAACACATAAACAGCAAAGGAGTGCAAGTGCAGCCTGCCCAGCATCTGACTATTAATGTCTGCCTGGCTGGACCTGCTCTTACCTGCAGAGCAGGGACTGAGCATTCTGCCTTTTGAACCCAGGAACTGTAGGGAACTGAGGATGTGGTCAGGAGAGAGAGGACTGCTGCAGTGTAGGGGGCAGCTGGGGACAGACAAGGAAACTGCTGTGCTGGAGAGCTGGTACACCTCATAAAGTGAATGTGTTGATGGACAATTTCAATGATATTCTTGATTGAAAGGGTGTGAAATATTGAGAGAGGTGGGAGCTGGAGTTTTATTTAAGAACTAAAGTGGATATATTTGGTAAATACCAGTCTAAGTAAATCTATTAAACCCATTTTCTGTAATAGCATACACAAATGTTTGATGACAGAAAGGGCAAATATTTGCCATTTGGAAAAATACCATTAAAAAGCAGATGGTTATAAATCAATGTGCAATTTAGTAATTAATAAAATCTTACATTGGGAACTGTGATCTACTTGATAGGAAGACAATCTAATTGATAGACCATCCCCATGTGCTGAAAGATGAGCTGGAGGGAAGAATATCAGCCTGGCTGAATAGAGAGTTTTGGCTGGAACTCAAGAAAAAAAGGATTGTTTATGCCCCTGGGAGAAGAGGGAGGACTACAAGGATACCATGAAGTTGTGCAGGGAGAAAATTAGAGGTGCCAAAGCCCTATTAGAACTTAATTTGGCTACTGTGGTAAAAGGCAATAAAAATGTTTCTATAAATACACTAGCAACAAAAGGAGGGCTCAGGAGAATCCCATCCTTTATTGGATGTGGGGGCAGGGGGGAGAAGCACAGTAACAGAGGGTAAGGAAAAGGTTGAGTCACTTAATGCCTTCTTTGCTTCAGTCCTTAATAGTAAGAGCAGTTGTTCTGTGGGTACCCAACCCCTGAGCTGAAAGATGGGGACAGAGAGCAGAATGAAGTCCCCATAAATCATGAGGAATTGGTTAGAAACCTGCTACACCACTTGGACATGCACAGCTCCATGGGGCTGGATGGGATCCACCCACGGGTGCTAAGGGAGCTGGTGGAAGAGCTCGCTGAGCCACCTCCATCATTTACCAGCAGTCCTGGCCAACTGGGGCGTCTCAGCTGACTGGAAGTTGGCGAATGTGACACCTACATCAGAAAATGATTTTTTCTGGTTGTGCAAAAATATGCACAAGCTCATTCCACTGCTTTATTCTTTTCTTCTTTTTATGTAACAGGTTGGTTGTTGGAGCCAGCTGTATCCTTTGAAAAGCCTGGGATGATCTATGATTATAAATAGCATAGCTGTCTTTCCTATGGAAGTTCAGTTTTCAGAATTCCTTTGCTCATGTCACATAGTTGAGTTGCTAGTAATAGTGTTCTGTGCAGTAGCATCTTGGAAATTAAGATCAGCTGAGGATAAATTCTCAGGATCTTAAATCCAGTGTTAACTATGAGGAATAAGACTTCCAAGTTTTATTCTATGTACAAAAACAAGCTAAAGATGTCTGTGTGAGGAGAACTTGGTATCTCCAAGTAAAAAACTCACTTGTATACTACTCTTACCTATTGAGTTCATACAAAATTATTGTTTATATTTGCTTAACGGGTGCATCACCAGATGTTTCCCTTGAGTGTGCTGGTTTTCTAACAGGCATTGGATTGGACACTACAGTCATGATGAGAAGTATCCCGCTTCGTGGGTTTGATCAGGCAAGTACAGAATATCTTACATCTCCTTATTTAGCAAATAAATTAAAAGATAGTTTTGATTATTTTTATCTCCTAAAAAAAAAGTGTTGTTTGCTTCTCCAGACATTTTCTAGTGCACAGTTTCTGAGGTGGGAGTATCGTTGCTGAAGTGGCAGTGACAAACACCGTTTGTGGTAGTGACACTAGTGACAGCTCCTGGTTGTATGTCACACTCTCCCACTTTGGAGTGGCTTCTTTAAAACTAGTGGTTTATATGCCTTAAAACTGGTGGCATGAGTTTGCAAAATATTGTATAAGAATAATTCTTGGGATTTACACTCATCGTTGAAGAAATCTACACCTGCAACAGCACGAGGTTTGAGCAAGCAGGGAATAGTGTGTGTGTGGCACTTGGTCAAACACTTACAGTAGGGCTTGCTCTGAGAACCTGATCCTTTGCAGACAGGAAGAACACAATGGCCATACCAAAGTTAATAAAGTATTAATGAAGATAAAATAATTATGTTCAGTCCTCAGCCACATTGAGTCTGATGGAAACTGATTAGTGAGCTCTCACGTTTCTGAAGAGACATAACCCTGCTGTTGCCTTCGTATTAGTTAATATCAACTTTGAAAATAAAGTTTTATGAGCTGACAGAGCTTGTGTGTAGTTGTTCTATATGAGTGGTTTTGTAATAATATCTTTTAAGTAATAAACATATTCTGGCAGGGTGCAACCTGAGTTCCTGCAGCCAAGAGCACTGACATCTTTGGATAAACCTGTTGATGCCACACTTTACTACTTGAGTGTGGTATGGCAAACAGGCTCTTAGGACAAAAGTATTCTTTCTTTTTTTTTGTAGTAGAACTTTCCATTAAACCTTAGTGATTCGTAGTCATTGCAGAGAAATGTCAGGTGTTATGGCAAAGGGAAATATTTTTCTTCCATTGTTTTATGAAAATATTTAATTTTTATCAAACTACTAGGAAATGGTAATTATCATAATGGTAAATTGAATATGCTCTAGATTGTTGAAACAACAAATGCTTTAAAAGTAATCATTTTTTTAATATACTGTTCTATTTTTTTGAACATAATTTGAGTATGCAGATGTAGGTGCCTCTTGGAATGGAATTGCAGGTCATAGCAGCTCCCTAAATTACCCTGTGTATCATGTGTTGACAATGCATAGTAACTAAGCGATAAAGAATGTTTGAAATGCACAAAGTATTTACTGGGGTTTCCTGAACCCAGCTGAAGAAGGATTTTACATTAAAAAGGCTATGTATCTAAGAAAAACCAAATTTGTTTCACTATTTAACAGCAAATGGCTTCTTTAGTAACTGAGCACATGGAATCTTACGGCACAAAATTTTTAAAGAGATGTTTCCCAACTAAAGTTGAAAAATTGAAGAGCAACAGATTGCAAGTCACTTGGAAAAATTCTGACCTGGACACAGAAGAAACCGATTCTTTTGACACAGTTATGTGGGCAGTAGGTAAATATTATTATCTTAACATTTCTTTGCAATGCTTTCCATTCTGAAAGTGAAGTCACTTCATCATGGGGTCAAACAGCCTACACCCTTTCCCCACATTAAATATTTAGTGACTTAAACATTGATAGTTGTTTAATTCTTTTCTTGCATGCCTGACTTGTTCATTTACAGTCTAAAAACACATTAAAGTTACAGTGAATGGAAGAAGACTATGGTAACTAATTTTGCAAGAGCTGCAATAAGTGGGAGACCATCTAGTCTTCCTCACTTTTTCTGGAATAAGAACATGAATTCCAGTAAACTCTGTGTTGCAGGTAATGTTCTCTAAGTCCATACTCTTGATTGATTCATAAAACTATTCACTGTAAGTGCATATTGATCCTGTTTAAGGGGCTACCATTTCTTCTAGGAAACTGCTGCTGAAGTTTGTTATTGCAGCCATCATCCAATTTAGAGAAAGCGAAGTATCTGTCTCTAAAAATCCAAGTTCATTGCAGGGAACCTTGAAACTGTATAGCTTTTTGAAATCTGGTTAGGGACTTTCACATATCTCAGACCCCTCAGAACTGACGTACGATGACAAAGAGTAAATGAGTTTAGAAGAATGCTGTGACAAATACCTGTGAGCATAATCACCAGAAATGGAAATGAAATCTGGGTTTTGCCTCCTTTGAAACAAATGCTACTTCCTGCATGGTCTAACACACTAAACAATCTATGGTACAAGGCTCCAGCCCACAGGAATGAAAATACTCCTTCAGTGTTGCCTCCTTAAGCTGCTCATTTGTTGCTGTTACGAGTCTGTCCTCAGTTCCTGCTTTGGTTCAGATGGGCTGTAAGCCCACCAGAGTAGGAGATCTCTTGTCATTTGTGGCTATAAAGCTTTGTGAATATCTGGAATTCTAGATAAATAATGCATGGCTAAAGGTAGTAGTGGTATTTGGCAGGCAGATGATATCTGGCAAACAAAGTAAATAGGCTTAAACGTACTGCCCAAGAAATCTGTTTTGATGCAGATGAATAATCAGTTTTACTAGCAGCTTTAGCAATCCCCTTGACTGTTTTTATATTCTTTTTATCTGGCACGACTGTTTTAGAGTAGTGGGGATGCATTACTCTTTCATTTGTTTATAACAAAGATTTAAATTCTTGTGATTGTAGAATAGATCCATTACAAGATCAGAAACAGATCATTTACAGCATTTTGTATTTTGCCCGGTGGACTCAATCTATTGTCCAGTTGTTCCATTTCCATGGTTAAGTCAGCTTTGTATCTTCCTCATACCCCAAACAGAGAGCAGGTTGTGCATTGTGACAAATGTTTTCTTTTCCTTACTGTAACTACTACACTCTTAGAAGTGCATTGGGCTCTACAAATTGTGGAAACAGCCTATAATAATGGATTATTCTCATCAGAATCAATCAAACAGGCTAGTGCTTGCCAAGACCTAAAAAAGGTCATGCTATCTGGACATGTGACAATGCTGAAAACTGTAGAATAATATTCATGAAGTGAGATGAAAATGTTTCCAAAATGTGGGTGTCTAAATGCTGTATTTGATTTTTCTTAAGCTTTCTGGTAAAAACCCCACCACATTCTGTGGTTCTATGAAAAGTACACTGAGTTGGAGACACACATGTCAAATGTCAAGTCAATTTGTTTACTTTTGTCTAAGATGGAAAAAAGAGCTATTAAGTTGAAATAGTCAGAAAAAAATTTTGGTTTACTGTTCATTATAATGGAGTAAGGTTGCATGATAGACTGTTGCAATTCAGTTGTAACATGAGTCTGCTCACAAGTTCAATACAGAGGAACTGCATGTATTATAATTTTTGTCATAGATTTGAATTACAATCCATATTTAGAAACAGCAAAATGAATAGTTTGAGGGTTTTGTGTCGACTTTTTTTAAGTGTTCAAATTGGCACTCCACCCTTAAGGATTAAACACATTAACAGTTAAAGCTGGTTAATTGGTGTGCAGTCCATATGATTCATTGTTTTGCTCTATAACAACACACCCACACCAGGTGTCTCAGATAATAGGCTGGGAAACTTGGTGGTGTTGAGGATTTCCTGTCTGCAGATGTGCCAGTTATAACACTGATTGAAGCAAGTCAGCTTGTAGAGTTAGTTAAAAAGCAGCCGCTATTGTTAACTAATTGTAGCCTAAATTATAGTACATATTTCCTTTATTTTTGCCAGTGCATCATGGAATTTTAGTAGGATTTTATGAATAATGTTAAAAATAATTACTGACAGTGGAACATAGTTTAATAAGCTACAGTACTATCTCTTAATGTCAGCCTTTTAAAAAGAAAATTAGTTTGTGTTTCCATGAGAAGTTTTGTTTTGCTTTTGGAATGTGTGATTTTCTGCTTGTATGGATAAGCCAATGAAAGTAGGCACAATGCTCTCTTTGTCTTCCTAGCAGCTTTTTTGAACTAGTCAAAATATTTGAGGGAAGAAAAAAGAAATCTCATTTTGATATGTTTTAATGGAATTTAAAAGTTTCAATCCAAAGTTTTGTAACTGTATGGACCTGTGATACCTTGCTAAGGGACTATATACTGTTATATTCCAGCTCAGTGAAAGAGCTTGTTCTTGACCTTTGATATTTCCAGTTCAGCTCTGTGTGTCCTTCTGTCTTACTAGTGCTGTCTTTGGCTTTTAGAGAATCCTCCTGAAATTATAAGATTTTGAAGTTTTGAGTTTTTGTTCAATGTAGAACCAATAAACTTTTACTATTATATAGTATTCTCCCTGCCCTTAAGGACATACAAAAAAGGTTTGTTAGATGCCTAATTTACCTGAGCTCCAAAGCAATGGTAAATGTGTGCACGTACAGAGTAAATATGGGGTCTTCATCCAAAGGAAAGAGTAGAGATTGACACCTTTGTAAGCAGATGCAACTGCTGAGCTGCAGGGCAAAGTTGCAGGAGATCAGGCTTTGTAGGGAGGGTTCATTTCAGCTGTTGGAGGGCTGAAACTTGTGGATGGAGTGCAGCAGTTGCAAACAGCTAATGTATAAAAGGAATTGGTAAGTAGTATCTCCATGTGAGTTTGCAATAGATGGCAAAATATCACTGCTGTAACTGAAATTTAATTATTCACAAAATCCTTAGATAAAATACTGAGTCACTGCATCTCCAATGGGGTCCTACTGTGTAGAGGAGCAACACTGAATGGATGATTAAACTAAGCAGGTATTTGCAAAATAGCCTGGAATTAGTTTGTCAGAGAATGTGAGGTAGTGTGCCAGTAAACTGTAACAGAAAGAGCAATGACCCACGCAGATTTTAACTTTAGCTTTGTAAAAAGATTTTTCTCCCTCATGAGGGTAGTGGAACAACCATTCTCAAGTTCCAATGCATTTGTAAGCTTAGAGGATCCCGACTGTGTCTTTGAAATATCATCTTTGCTGTAAAAAAGAATGACAGCTCCAGGTCAGTGTAAAGCTGGACAGGTATCAGGTGTTGCACATCACGTGCTATCAAGCACATTGTCCTTTGTGTCAGACCGGACATGGGGCAGATTTATTGTTGTGCAGTAAAATAGAATCCTCACTGTTTAGTATTAACAAAAGGTTAAGTACGTAACATTTTTTGTAATAGTTTTCTTCAAGGCTTACAACCAAACTAGTTTGGATTAACAAGGGAAACAGAAATTTTGTTTGGAGATTTTCTGTGACAAGTCCCATATGGTAAAATATTGCTGTGATCTCCTGTGAGCACACCTCTGCCAGCCCCTGGAGAAAAGGGAACGGGCTTTAAATTTGTCTTGGCAAACAAAATCTTGCCATCGAGTTTTTAACCTTTGAACTATTCAGTGAAAAATAATGTACCTTGGTTGATCTCAGACAACTCTTAACGCTAATGTGTTGTGGTTTGCTGAGGCTCTGGGTCTTTGTTCTGAGCTTCCCATGTCTGTCTTTCTTATTAACTTAAATTCATTACTCTGTTGGTAAGATAATGGTTTCTGCAATCCTAATGAAAATTGTCATTCCCATTACATCAGCCAGTGTTTGTAGGTTTTTTCCCAATATTTAGTTTTAAGGACATTCAGTCAGACTTTATTCAGCAGGGCTATTTTTAATGTGCTTTTCCCTTTGTTTGTTTAACCAACCCATAAATTTTGACTGTAACTTTTATGCTACTTATTTTACCAGCCTGTAACTACAAAAATAACTCATTCATGTGCTAGGCTATGCCTCTAAATCTGCACGTGAAGAAGGTTGGATTCAGAACTATTTCAGCACTAAGGTGCTATTTGAGTTGATAGGTGATGCTAACCTTTACCTGAATGATGGTATAAATAGATTAAAAAGTGGCAAAAAATTACTCCGAAGTAATTTCTTGAAAACAGTATGATTACTGTGACAGTTTGTGCAGAATACAGGTTCTGTTCACCCATAAGTGCTGAGGAGATTGAAGTCAATGACTTACTTCACTTGGGAATGGTGGATGAGTACTGGTTTTTGAGACTCCAGAGCCATCCTTTGAAACCAAACCTTTGGTTAAAGCAAGCTTTGTGTGGGAGAATGAATGTAAGAATGAACTGTAGCTTTCTTCAGTTGCAGAAAACATTTCCAGCCCACTTCACTTTTTACAGGACCTTGAGAACATGAGAAGTAGAATTTTGGAAGTCTGTTCCATGTAAGTTGTTAATTTGGTTACACGTCACTTGGAGTTGCTGTTGTTGTTACCTGCAGATGTGCAGTGGATGGCCATGGCCGAGTTTTTGCCCATTACACCACAATCTTTCTGCTGAGAGGACTCCTCTGTGTAAAAAGTATTAGTCAGTGCTACAGAAGAGAGTACACTGAGCAACCCTGGCAGAGAACCAGCTACTGCCCTAGCACTGGCTCAGGGCCAGATTTTTTTTCAAATTGTGGCAGGCGTGCTGGAGGTTTATCAGTAATGGATGTAATGTTCAAAAGCATCCTTGTAAAAATGGTGCACACTGCTATCAATGTGATAAAGGTTCTGAACTTTTTTTAACCTGCCTTAATCTTACTCTAGTCAGTATTTTCAGTGTAATCTGAACAGTAGTTACACTGCATTGGTTTTTATTAGTCATTATCAGCTGGTTATGTTTTAGTGAACATCTAGTGGGTTTTAGGAGACATTTGAAGGAAGAAAGAGCAGTGGTCTTGAAACTAGTTTGGGAAATGTGTCAGGCACCCAGAACAAAGCAAGAGAAGAGTATTGAGACTGAGAACACAGACAAAATTTTGATTAAGGTCAGATTGGATAAAGTTATAAAGTGATGTGTCAAAATGTCAATGTATAGGGAAGATGTGGAGAAGACTATTGGGTTTGAGCTTTATTCCAGAAAAGCTATTCTGTCACCCAGCAGTATCCTCAAAGTGGCCATCTACAGTAAAATGCATGGTTGGCTCCAGTTTGGATTTTTCAAATGGTGGGAGGCAAACAGGCATTCCAACTTCTGTGGTTAAGAAACTCTGGAAGACCCATTATAAAATTCTGCTGTCAGCTGTGCCTTTGTCACCCTGGGAAATCTTACTGGATGCAAGAATATGCTATCCCTCATTTACCACTGCTACTTACCTGACTGTGCCTGTTCTTCTGGCTTCTTGCAAGTTTAGCTGCTTCAGTCTGCACTGTTGAAGGTCCTGCACCTGAAGGTCGCAGCAGCCTGACACTTCTTCCCCTTGTTCTGTGTGCAGGTGTGGTCACCAGAGCCCCTGGGCAGGTGATGGGACACAAATGCCACATCACAACACAGCCAGCCTGGCCAGTGTCTATGATGGGAGCTTCAGCCACTCTCCTGTCACTCCCTGCAGCTAAACTGGCTGGCAGCCCCCTTAGGAAGCCATGTTGTTAGATTTTACAGAAACAGATCAGAAAGCTGGGGTTTTTTTAAAGTTAAAAGCAAATGGGGACAGGCACTGAAAGCAGGGCTCTGTGTGGTTTTCACAGCTGTGTGGTAAGTGTATGGGTCTATGAAAAATGAGATTATGGTGTGCTGTTAGAAGTGCAGGAGGCAGGTAACCTTTTAAAGGGTCAGATTTGAGTTGCACCTTTCTTCTAGATGTCTGGCATAATATTTTGCTGTTTTGAATGAAAGCTAAATATAATCTTGTGTCCTATACAGTCACACACTCCCATTCTTTGGCAATTTCAGGACATCTTCAAACTAAAAGCACATGTGCTGATTTTAGGCAAAGGGTGGATTTGTGTGCGTGGTAGGATTTGGGATCTTAGAAATAAGCTGTGAAGTCATGCTTTCTTGAAGTGGTAAATGTGAAACAATTAGGAGTTATGGGTATAAAATGAAAGTTCTACTAAGAAATGGTGAGAACTGATTCTATAATAGTAAGTGAATGTTGGGAAATACCAGAATTCCCTGAACTTGGCACTATAACTTACCAAGATACGCTGTATAATCGTGAGCCTAAGCTACTGAATTTGAGATGAAGCAGGATCAATAAGTATAATTCTGGTTTATGGAGGTGAACTGCATGGGGCTAAAGGCCAATAAAGCTTCACTTCAGTGTTTTAAAATTTTGGTTTTGCTTTCGGAAATAATAATTAGGCAGTAAAATTTAGAGAGAAACTTCACTATGAGAAGCAGCACAATTTTTTGTAACTCTTAGCTATTCATACCAAGCTGTACATATGTTAAAATAGACTGGAATGGAAAGGTTAAGTGTTATCCTGCAGATTTGATAAACTCAACTGTTGTTGCCACAGGTCTTTAAATGACTCTATTGACAGTTTTTCTTTTTTTCCTCTTTCAGTGCCTGCCATTGCGTGCTAAGTTTTCTCTTGGCTCTGCCTAGCAGGAAAAAGGGGAAACTAGAAAACTCCATGAGTTGTCCATTTGCAGAATACCCATGCTTTACTCTCAATACACAAAGAAATACAACGGTAGGAAGTTGTTTCACATCCGAGCCAAGATAAGGTCCTGGAGGTTTATTATTTTTGTTGCCTGATAGCATCAGGACTGGGGAGCAGGGGGCAGAGAAGGAACAGCAGATCAGCATCCCAGGGGGACAACAGAAGGGAAGACAGACAGATAGCCAAGTGCCGACAGCTTCAGTCAGTGCTCCCAGAGGAAGTGTTGGTTTTGCCAGATGAAATTAATACACAGAAGTCTTTACAGAGGCATTCAGATGTGACATTGTTTGAGGGGCCTGGCTATATGGCAGATGTATAAAGCAGTGAATCATATGTTTACATATAATTAGGTCTGTATTGACAAGCCAGGTTTTCCTTTTGTTTAATAATTTCCTACATTAACATCAAAGAGCTTGTTTTGATAATGAAAACACGTTTCCCGTTTTGTTTTGCTTTGCTATAGCTCTGTATTAACATCAAATGCAAATCATGACTCACGCAAAGGAGACCTGCATGTGTAGATATAGCCCTACTCATTTAAAGCCTCTAAAATAGATACAATGTTACAGAGTTTCCTTAACTGGGATATATTCAGGTCATTTCTTTTCTGTGTGATCCTGTGTGACCTTACAAATTTTGTGAGTACCTCATAATTTCACTGTGCTTATTAACTTTCAAATAAGTTGGATAGAATTTAAGATTCCAATTTCTGGGTCATGAATTTCTTCCTTAGGTACTCTATAGAAAGCTCAGTGTAGTGCTATTAAAACTTCGGTTATCTAAGGGGTAACTATGCAGAAAACACTACAAAAGTATATTTTTAAAATATGAGATCATTTGATATCATTGGAATAGGAGGCTGTAATAAAATCTGGGCTTGGTAGGATTTGCCTCATTTGTTTTTAAATAAATTTAAAATAATGCTTCTAAACTCTACAGAAATAGCTCAAATACAGTTTGAGATAACTAAATCAGCATTAAGGACTTGAGAGCAAAGTTGATAAAATTTTTCATCTAAGCTGAGGGAACTAAAAATGTTTCAAGATAAGTGTATTCAGATTACAAGAAACAAGGGCTTCAGGAATGTTTAATATTGAACAGCATTATTAATAATTTTTATCCAAAAAGTATATACAACACACTGTTGGCCTTGAGTGCTATGCAGTTAATGTTTATTGGAAATTTTCAATGTTGAAGTTGCTTAGTTTTTATATGTATATTTCTATTACATCAGGAAATTGAATTTAGAATGTTCAATAAATATTAAATCATGTGTTTTTTGCACTTTTTCCAGTGGGTGTTGTCCTCTATATTTAAAAAGGAAAACCCTCTGAAGTCTGAGCAAAGGCAATAGTGATCAGGCTCCTTTCACACAAAATGTCATATCCATACTTTCCACCCCTGCAGCTTTCTCAGCATAAGTTTTGTCCTGTTTCTGCTTGGACTATCAAACAGCACAAAGTTCTTGGAGACCCACAATGGAGGGTACCAGTTTTTTAGATTAACACTGCTGAAACTTTAATTTCATTTTTTTTCTTTTTTTTTTTTTTTCTTAAGGCCGAGCCCCTGACACCAAAACTCTCAATTTGGAGACAGTTGGAGTGAAAACTAATTCTGAAACTGGAAAGATTATTGTTGATGCCAGTGAAGCTACTTCTGTTCCTCACATTTATGCAATTGGAGACATAACAGAGGTACTGAGTCTACATAAACTATTTAACAATAACAGGAAGCCAACTTTGTTCCTGACTAATAACTAGTCCCCAGATGTCATCATGCTCTAGCATATAGCTTAGTGTTTTGCACTTTTTCAGTTGGCAGGGCTGGAGTGTTTATGCCAGCCACCTGGGTCAGTGATTTCCTTCACAGGGATCTTGTGAAGTATCTCAGCATGAGAGATTATTGCTGATGTTTATCAGGGAATGCATCATTGGTCAGAGGCTAATAATGATGTCTTTATCACTTCAATTATCTGTCTAATAATGTTTTTATCACTTTTGACATATGACTTCATACTGCCTGTGAGCACTGAGTGAAAGCAGTTCTTACCTTCTGTAGCTGGATACATTTACTGGGAATGACCATGACGTGTTCTGTGATTGCATTTGGAATATTTTGGGTGTTAATTGAGACTAATCACAAAACAGGTTTTCAGCTCCCTGATGCAAAATGCTTCTGAGAAAAGGACCTTCCTCTAGAATAAGTAATTGCTGAAAATACTAAATGCATTTGACTTTTGTTGATGATTGGTGAATGATTATGCCAAGTAAACATGAGGTGTGTGGGGTTTTTGTTTGGGTTTCTGTTTTGTTGGTTTTTTAAGGAGGGGACATTATAACCTAAGCAAAATAATTTGTTAGAAAGGTAAAACCAGATTCTGTGGTCTTATTCTAGTGCTATTGATAATCTATAGTCATATATGACAAGAATGTCTTGTTATGATAAATGTGCACTGAAATACCTTCAATCTGCTAATTTTCATTTTACATAAGAGCTCAGATTATCTACTATATGTTGGGCATCTTTAAATATGTTGATTTCATAAAAAATATTTGTCTGGATTCTGAACTGTAGAGTTCCAGGAGGATGTTGTCATCATCTGCCTGCTGTGCCTGCAAAATTTGGACAATATTTAGAATACAGAGGCTGGGTGTTGCAAGATACAGAGTTCTCTTACCTGTTACTGAACTTTATGGAACTGAGGCCTTCCTATCAAGATTGTTTTTTATGTAGTGCAGGCATCTGCTTTATGAGGCTGGTAAAGCTAAATACTGTAGCAATATCCAAACACTATCTGTAGTATAATTATAGAGATGTTTAAAAGATTTCTCATTCTTCCATGTTTAAAATATTTTAAAGGTCTCTCAAATGTATAAACCCTACAGGTGCTTTTAGTTTCTGAAGAGATGTAATGGGTTAGATGATGTCTTGGGAATAGCCCTGCAAATTTCTGGCTGGCCTGAGACACTTAAATCTCATAAATCTTCTGACCACTCCCGACCCCTTCCCTCTATGTAGACGTGTGTTTCTTCCTGTCTGTGTCCACCTTCATGTGGATGTAATGTTCATGGATCTTGCCATTTCCTTTTAAATTGTGTTAAAACTCTTTCCTTCTCAGGTATTTGTCCTTTTTTTTTTTTTTTTTCCCCTCATTACTCTACACAACTTCTCGGTTCTGTTGTCCTGTCCAGTCACTCAGAGTTTGGGATTTTGTAGAGTTCCTCTCCTTTCTTCTCACTTCACATGCAGATTCCCTCTGTACTTGTCACTTCTTGCTCTGGGATATTTCCTAAAGTCCACTTTCTGCTCACAACAACCTCCTACACCTGCTTATCCCTGATATATATGCCTTGGCTGGGTCTCCTGCCTTCCAAAATTTTCTTTTTAATTTCATCCAAGAAGCAGTTGTTAGAGGCAATGCTGGCAGGGCTTAGATTCTGTTGCTTATTTTGCTGCCAATCTGCAGTGTTATTTTGGGCAAGTCATTTCCTTTTGGATGCTTTTTATCTTCTGCCCTTTGAGGATTTAGTTAAATAAGAAATATAAAGTTGGAGGCAGGATGCTCTCTTCTTTCCTACTCTGGATCTAAAAAATCATGTCTTCATTTATTTGTCATTTTCATTTTGTTGTTAAAACTTGGATTTCCTTTTCCTGCTTTTGTCCTTATTAGTGCAGATTTTTGAACTTGAGTGGTTCAATAGGCACTTCTAAATATAAGTGTTAAAAACAGCAACACAGTTCTATGCTGTGTCTAATGTACAATTGGGGGAAAAATGCAAAAGTTAAGTCAGTGCTCTGTAGAAATATTCCCTTAAGCTTTTATCTGCATATTGGCTCAATGCAGGGAATTAAAGAGATCATCATATAGTACTTATACATTTAAAGTGTTTAGAGATAAAAAAAAATTACTGCCACTATCTTATCTGTCTCGAGCACAATGTGGGTTGTGTAATTCCACTTGCTAAGCAATGAAATTTATTTTATTTGAATATTTAAATTAATTTAGTCTTTTTTTTTAAAAGCAGAATTAATTTAGATAATAAATTTCATTGGCATGGGAACCAGCACCAAAAGAAATTTCTGTTTTGGTTCATATCTCAAATTAACACACACACGAGAACCAAGTGCATCCTGCTGAGAACCACAAAGCTGCAGAGCTTGGTTGTGGTACTTTCTGGGTGTGACCTACCAAAAGAGCACAGGAAGGGGAATCTTGTTTCCTGTGGGTAGGCATCAATGATCCCTAAGAATCATTATAAGAATTATTTTTTCCTGCAGTGTTCCTGCTCAGGATTTTTCTTTGCTCTGCTCTGCCCCTGTCAGAGTTTCTTTGCTACCATAAAGTCCTTTTGCTTAAATTTTGCAAGTAGTTCCCAAGCCCTCCTCCCTCCTCTACCACTCCACACTGAATAAACACTGAATCGCCACCAAGTCACAAGAACTACGTTTTTGGTTTGAATTCAGTGCCCTGGTTGGAAGGGGAATGAGAGAGGGGGCAGGTGAGTTTCCTGATTGCTCAGAGTGACTGTTTTCATTTGGGAGTCACACTCAGCTGGTACAAATGGGAAACTATGTGTGCATGGGTGTCTTGTTGCACTCCTGTATGAGAAATGGAATCCTAATGTTACCCAAGATGTTCATTTGGAAAAAAGGGGGGGAAAAAATCTTCCAGATGTCAGTCAGTTTGTGTACCCTCAAAAACATCTTTTGAATTTTGGCAAAATATTATTTTCAACTGACAGATGAAATTGCGTTTCAGCATTTTCATTATGTGTGATCAGGGTGAGGAAGATCAAGCTGGAATTTTAGCTTAATTTTTTTTTCAGTGCTGATATAAACTCTCTGTGTTAAAATACTTCCTCCAGTAGTGTTGTTGCTGAAAAGCATGGCACACACTATAAAGACATTTTCTCAGAAGGAGGTTTATCACGTGGTCAGGCCGCTCTACATCTGTCATATTTCAAAGGGTGTTATAACAAAGATGTGTAGAGAAAGTGGAATGTACAGTATGTTGCTTTGAATGGAAATGAGACAAAAAAGAGTTGTGTTAGAACAAATACACATTGCTTCAAAGCTTTTTCAACTCTCTTAGGACCATCTCGTTTAAATGTATAATCCATTGGAGGATTCTTATGAACAATTCGTATTCATAATTATCAGCAGAGTAGTTCTACACATGACTGCAAAGTGAATGTTCATTTCAAATATTTACCGAGGAAGGTCTTTAAGTCATTGTTTATGAGGAATTGGGCTTTATCTGCATGGATGTTTTAGTAATTAGTTGGGTTTTATGGAATGCATGGCAGTGCTTTCACAATTTTATCTCTCATTCCAATCTTCTATTCATTTCTGGAATGCCAAAACAACATATATTTCCTGCTACAGAAATGATTGGCAGACACGTTTCAGGCAAATGTGTCTAAGAAAAAACAAATTTCATCTGGTAAATTGCATTTACAGTCTTGAAAGTCAAAATGTTGGATTTGAAAAATCGTGACTTGAAGGATGTTAGAAGGAAAAAGGGATAGACTTGCAGTTTTGTGATTTGTCATGAGCTGTGGAGGAGAAAGAGATTAGTCTTCATTAACAATTAGAATTGTGATTTCTGTTATCAGGTTAGATATAATGTTTCAGATTGATGTTTTGCAATGGAACTTTTAAGTGGTTATTAGTACAGATGAAAGCCTAGATGCCTATTGATATGTAGATAATTTATATGGTGTGTGTACTGAAGAAAATGGTAGCTAATACCATGTACAGTCTATCTACCAACGTCCAAAAAAAGCTAAGCTGGTAAAGAAGAATAGATTCCAGTAAATGCTAAAAAACTTTAGGATAATGGAAAAAGTGAAAAACTTTGAATGTGTGTGGTGGGAAATCCTTATTTTATTTTCTGCTGAGAACTGGTTTTGAGAGCTTATTGAATGACTGCCTCCAAGTGGGGCTTTGCAGGAGTGTGACAAGTGTTGTATCTAAATAGAACCTGTATGAATCAAAACTTCACGCATTTTATAAAGCATTCCATGTTGTCCCACAAAGGTGTTTCTCACTTATGACTTTCTTATGTCTCAGTCACTCCTTCTGGATTTGTGACCGCTTTTCTCATGTCATACAAGGATTTTGATTATATGTCTTGGATGAGCTCTTAACCAATGGGTTTTTTTAAATTAGATTTATGAATTTTTTTTGGTCTTATTAACTTATATGGACCCTTCTTCCTTGGACTTGAAAATACTGCCTTGCAAATGCCTTACTTCAATTTGCAAAAACTTTCAAGATTTTTAAAACCAGCTCTGCAGTTCTGATGCTCCAGTGGTGCTGTGCCAGCACTCAGAATTAGGGTTCTGGCACATACATGGCCCTGTTTGGATATAAAAAGTAGCCAGGACTCACGGCTTGAACTGGAGCACATCCTGGTCATATCCTGCAATCGTTCCATTTCTCACTTGCAGGAAGTTTGCATTTGCTAATAGCAGTCCCTTTCAAGCCCCTCTGTAATAGCAGAGCCTGAGAGCAGGACCAGCTCACCCTATAGGTCACAGTGCTAGCAAAAGAGTGTTTCACTTCTCCAGTCCAGGACCAGCACAGGAAGTCAGTAATAGTGTCTACAAATAGCCAGGTTTTGTGCCTGTGTTCTGTAAAATCGTGTCACACAATTTTTTTTTTTTAAATGTCTAATATTATGGAAACATTGTTGCTTTAAACTAGGCTCTTCCTGCTTTAAAAAGATATTATGAAAAATTTCTTCATGGCTTACTTTGGAGAGAAAGGGGGAAGTGAACAGTTAGCATATGAATATGTGCTGCTTTTCAGGGGGTGACCTGATAACATAAGGATTTGACACATTTGTGACATTTTCCCTCCATTAAGACAGATAGTAAACTCAGACTTAAAAGCATGTTTGGACAGAAATTATTATTGCTTTTTCTATTTGGAGCTCTGGCTACCAGGCTGGAATTCCAAAGATTTGGCCTTCCTCTGACCATTGTCCCAGGAGAAATCTTTGGATGCCGCTTCTCTTTTAGTTCAAACAAAGCTTTGTGCTCTCTTCTTAGGGCCGTCCTGAATTAACACCCACAGCAATAGCTGCAGGAAAACTGCTGGCTCAGCGTCTTTTCGGCCAGTCTTCAGAACTGATGGACTATGACAATGTGAGTTGTTATGTCTTCTTTCAGTAAGAAAAATCTTTGGCTTTTTTCTTCTAAAGAATTTTTGAGGAATCGCGTCTTTGTCACCTGGAATGCAGCTTTGGCAGCAGCCAAAGTGGAGGTGTGTGCCCGAGCTGCACCTCTCAGTCTTGCACAGCTCTCCCCGTGACTGCCAGGCAGCTGCTTCACATGGTTCAACAGTAACACCTTCTGCTTCCCCCCGAGCAGGTGCCTACCACAGTCTTCACTCCCTTGGAATATGGTTGTGTTGGACTGTCAGAAGAAGCAGCTGTGCAATGTCATGGATCAGATAATATTGAGGTATGAAAACATTTTTCATTTTTTTAGTCAGTGTTGGAGTTGCCCTGTGGAGAGGCAGAATTTTCACTGGTGTATCAGGTAAAACTTTTGGTCCTCAAAATACTTTTTTTGTTTACAGTTAGGGAGTTAGTGTCTCCAGAAGTGGTCAGAACTTGAGTAGTGTTGCTACAGGTCACAATGGGAACTGTTACCTGTTGGGCTTCAATCATTGATAGGGTGTGACAGCTTTGAAGTAGCTGCCATTTCAGCAAGTTACATTGTGCAGCACAGCACCATTAAATAATGGTTATGTTACTTTCAACATAACCAAGTTTTCAAGTCACCCTTGAAAAGATGTGTTGCTCTTACTCACTTGCCCCAGGGAAAATCATTAATGAAAAAATAAGAATTTACTATTCAGAATGCAAAAATTACAGTTTGTGGTGGGATGCTTTATTACAGATATGAAAAGATTCTTGCATTTCATTATTTTCAGTAAACAAGGCATTGAACCTTTGGGAGAAGCTTAAAAATGCTGGTTTCCTTCCTTTAATTTGGTGCATTAGTCTGAGTAGCATTATTTGTGAGGGTTTTTTCAGTTTTATTTTTGATCTAATGATTCTCTGAGAAAGGTTTGTGTTAAGCTTTTACTGTGCTTTCCATATTTTTCTTTAAAATAATGAACAGGTTATAAATAAATCAATCTTTGTACAGTGGTATAAATATGTAGTAATAGTAGTTATTATAATAATAAATAGCAGGTTTTGACATAATAGTACTCTCTAACACAAAATGTTATTGTTTCTCCTGCCAGGTATACCATGCATATTACAAACCTTTAGAGTTTACAGTGGCTGAAAGAGATGCAACTCAATGCTATATGAAAGTGAGTTTTGTGAGCTTTTAAATTGCATTTAGCTTGAAACAGGGGATATGGTACAGCCAGCTTTAAAGAGGGCTGTTTGGCAAAAAAACATCTCAAGATGGATTTTTTCTTGGTGACAGACATCTTGAAATTGCTTTACAGATATTAGCATTTTTCAGAACTGACATTCTGCTGATTAATACCATCTTTGATCTGCTTTTAAGGTTCCAAGAAATATTTCAAATTCTATAGAGTTCAATTTCTGCTTCTCCCAGCAAAGTTCTTAACTGGTTACATGTAATATTTCTATTACCACCTCTTGGCAAAAGTATGATACCTCAAAAAATTAAGCATAAGGTTTACAAAACTACAGTAACTATTCAGTCTCTGCTCATGAAAACAAAAAAGCTCCTGGTTTAGACAGAAGTGTCAGACCTGAAAAGGGCCTTCTGCAGCAATCCAATTGCTTCAGTGTTGGAAAGGTTTTTGATGCTCTTGCCCATAATAGAGAATCTTAGATAAGATGAAGTGTAGTGTTGGTAGAATATATCATCGTTTTCTTTTTCTTTCTTTTCTCCTCAACAGCAGGGAACAGTCGTTCTTGCATAAATAGCTCCATCAGTTATAGTATACAATATTATATTGTTATTGTTGTGTAAGGAATGTCCATTGTCAATAACTGCAGTCAGTTTTTCTGACTGTATTTTGTCACATCTGAATTTTGTAAGTGCTTGCCTTAACTGTCCCAAGCACCAGTGTAACTAAGGTGATGATATTCCATTTTATGTATTCCCTTTGAATTATGAAACTAGAATAAATATTCAAAAGTGAAGTAGTAATAGCATAATAGTCGTTGGATTATATTTAATATAGTCCTTACTAAACTCTCAAAACATATAAAACATTTAACTTGAGTGTTTCAAACTCTTTTGCAAGAATTTTTCCTTTAAAACTCCTTAATATTTAAATTCCCACATCAGGATTGCTGCTATTCCTGGCATTCATGATGAAAGAATTTAAGCTTTTATTGAATAGCAGAACTTAGTAGATTAGTGATAATTTAATGCTTGATGGGAGAGACTGACTTTCTTTTCATAATTATAAAGATGGTGTCCTTACAGGAACTAAAAAGGTTTCATTAAGTTCTCTAATAAAAGTTAAGTGTGCAATGACTCAGGCTCTCCCAGATACTTATTAACCTTCATCTGTGGCTGCTTTGGAGGCTGGGCTCCTTTTTAGGTTGTGGCCCATGTGGTAAATGTATCTCACCAAACATGCTGCTGTAAGTGTTTACTGACTGAGTCACAGAGGCACGAAATACCCTGTAATTGGTGGTGGTCATCTGTGAGAATACAACTGATAGTGGCAGTGGTCATCTGTGAAAATACAGCTGATGAAAACAACTGCACAGGCTTGGAGAAGTGCTGAGGTGGCCACTCAGTGGAAGAGAGCACTGCTCTGGTCCCCAGACTACAGAAAGTTCTTTGAGGATTTCGTACAAACGGCAAACAACAAAGTATTCAACACCAGAAATTATTGTTGTCAGTGGCTCCCTCAAGTCTGAAAGAAATACACTAATAAAGTTTCCATTCAGGAAAGTGCTTAAGGACAATAAGAGTAAGACCTATTGAAGTCAGTAGGACTTAGGCAAGTGCATAAGGTTTTGGCACACTGGAAATAAACAGCTGAACTAGGATCTTGGGGCTCTCCAGTTTCATTTAATTCATCTTCATGCCTTATCTTTAAGTGCTCTAAGAACAGATCTCAATGTGATGTATTGTTTTCAGATGGTGTGCTTACGAGAGAGGGAGCAACGAATACTTGGCCTTCATTTCATTGGACCAAATGCAGGCGAAGTTATTCAAGGATTTGCTCTTGGAATCAAGTAAGTACAAAAGAATGTCTCTAGCTTCTAAAGCCTGCTTCTTAAGTTATTGTAAGATTATAAAAGATAGCTGTGTAGTTTTGGCAACACTATAAAGAATGCGTGCTTTTTGTTACTTTTATGGAGTATTGCACATATTTTCACTAAAAATACTGCAGTTCTTCATTAAGATGTACTGGATTTAGTTACTGTAATACTGGATATAGTTAGGGAACAACTGAGGAAAATATATTGTTGATTTGATATAGTTAAAGCAAAAAACAGAACTGTACATTAACTTACTAATGGTAATTTTTTCAGTGTAGCTTCTTTTGCATTCTGTGCACAGGACAGCAAATCACCATACAGTTTTGCAAGTTACTTCTTTCAAAAGATATTTGTGCTTCTCAGAAAAATCTTTCTTTACACCTGCCAAGCATTTCCTTTCCTAATCTCATCTTTAAATTTGCACAGCCATGGCTTCTTAAAAGTTCAGCAAGTATTTGCATGAATTTTTATATTTCTGGGGTATAAGCTAAATATAATATAGTAAAAAAGAAACTTCTGTAGGATGATGGGAGAGGGATCTTGTTTGAAGCAATCTGATAATTGCAATACCAAACTTATCCTTTGTGTTCTGATCTTGTTTAAGATTTTGCTCAAATATTAATGTAGAAGTCCTTCATTTGAAGGAGTAAGGAGTGATTCTTGGTCCTCTCTGGTTAAATGGAAAATTCCTGCTATGCTTCTTCTGTGCTACAATTATTTCTTATTTGTTTTTTTCATTTCCCCTTCTAATTGCTGATTCACATCTTCAGAAATATTGATTCCTGTATTTACATTACTAAATTATAGTTTTTAACTCCCTCTTCGAAGAAAGTACTGGGGCACCATAAATCATCACCAGTTGTGGTGTCAGTTCATTTTCCTAAACTTCATCACCATTTTACTGCAGTTTTAGTCCTACAGTTGTGAGTGACTATTATAAATGAAAAGCAGAAAGGATTAAGAAGGCAGGACCGCAAGGATCATGTGAGGAATATCTTGGAAATCACTGATTGCAGTGTACCCTCAGTACACATTTTCAACATATGTTTGTAGTCCATTAATTGCCAGTGGTATAGATTCTAGAACTACATTTTTTAGGATGTCATTGTTTTGAAGTTTTATCCAAAATAACCATTGAAAAGGAAGCACTTGAAACTGGAGTGCTTTTCTGCTTTGCTTGAGGGAAATGAAAACTTTAGCCACAGTAAGAGGTTTTCAGCAGGTCAGATTCTTGTATTGGTTTCTATTGCATTTCACAAATCCAGAGCTTTCCATGTGGAACTCCCAGTGTAAAAGCTGCTCTTCTCCTTCGTCAAATATTAGGTCTTGCTTCAGCCTCTCTGAAGGATGATTTTTCATCTTCCCTCCCCACCTAGCACTCCAGTAACATCTGTGGTCAGCAAAGATCTTTTGCTTTTCAGTGCTTTTTTGAATGTAAATGGAGACACCAGAAGGCATCTGTGGCTCTCTTCCCTGTATTTTGTAGAGGGAGATAACATTATTCCATGGAGAGCTTGAAGCAATTCTTAAATTTAGGGCCATTTCAGCTATTCTTACAGCATGACCTGCCAGGAATAGCAATTCAAAAGAAAGTCATCAAGTCTTAAGAATGTTACTGGACAAGTAAGGGAATTAAGCAAGTGGGATTATAGCACAAGGGGTTTTGGGTGGGTTTTGTTTGCTTGTTTGTTTTGTTTTTTCAAATAAGAGACTTTTTTTCTTTGTTTATAACATTGATATGTTCAGTGTAAGCACCAGAGACTTCAAGTGCATGGAAGAATATTCTGGTATTACTTCCTTCAGCAGATTCTTTCCAGCAGTTCTAATTAAGATTTTCTTCCTCTGTGTGTATGTGTGCATTTTTTTCCATCTGGAGTTAGTGAAACACACATGTATGTACAAGAAAAGCTGAAGGTTGCAGTTTTGTCATATGTTTTTGCCACAGGCTCAGTTGTGACTTGGGGTAAATTGCTTAATTCTCTCTGTCTCAACTCTTTATGACAATTCTTTCCTACCTCAGTGTTGTGAAGCTGGGCGTCTACGTGTTGTGTAAGTGCCTGAGAAATAATAGACAGCATTGTTTGAAGAACAAATGCAACTCCTCTTCCTGATAAAATGGACAAGAGCAGAATTACTTTGATGTTTTAGGACCTTCTAGCTGCTTCAGGTGAATAGCATTTGACTTTGTGGGTCTTTCTTTTTTGTGTTTTTTTTGGTAGATGTGGTGCTACCTATGCTCAGATGATGAAGACTGTTGGCATTCACCCTACTTGTGCTGAAGAAGTTACCAAGTTGCACATTACAAAGCGTTCTGGCTTGGATGCAACAGTCACAGGCTGCTGAGGTTAAATACCATCCCTGGAAAGAAGGAAAAAAAGCACAAAACATATTTGTAAAGCAAAGGGGCACTTAGAGTTGAAACAGCTTTAATAGTTCAGGTTACAGGAATCTTTCTCATTCTCCTTGTAGACAGCTTTTTCTCACAGTCAGAAGATTCTCCTTGCACCATCACAGTTCTAAAACCAATGTAGTCCTGCTGCAAGAAATCTCTCTTTCAAAGTGCCTAAAGCTCTTCTCTTGCTGGGAGCTAGGGAATAATCACAGTATTTTATATGTAAATATAACTGAAGCTCATGACATCTGAGGCCACCTACAAATGAAGCAGTTGTCATTTGGGTTTCCCTGTTGGCATGACTGACTGCCAGCAGCAGAGGCTCAGATGCTGGGAATCAGACAGGGCATCCCTTAGAAGTTTGGTGGGATGCTTAGTCCTGCATGCTTGGATTGCTCATTGCTGATCCTAATATTGAACACTGAAACTCTGCATTCTGTAGTGGAAACAAGTTCCTGAAGTGGGTAACAAAGGGTAAGTAGTCATCTTTGGGTTTTTTCCTTTAAAGTGTAATATGTAAAGGAATTTAATAGAAAATCACCTGAAACTGTACTGCTACTGGAAGAATCACAATGGATTCAGCAGCAGCAGCCTGGTCACAGTGTGATGCTGAGGGCTGAGAATGAATGATCTCAGAGGTGCTAAAGGAAGAGTTGGATTTTATGGTGGCTTCTCTGCCTACTCCTGAAATTTTTAATTCAGTTCAGGATAGACTAAATTGACACATCTCACAAATTACTGCTTGAACAGTGTATATTAAGCTGACAAGTAGAGTAAAACCCACTAATAATCCACCCTATGCAGCATTTTCTGTTTTATAAACAGCAGAAATACAGCTGACACTGAAATATTTTCTTGGTTTGTTTCTGAGACTTTCTTGCTGATGAGGTGGAGACTGTAGCTGAATTGATTTACGTCAGGCTTTAATAAAACACGTTACTGAAAGGAACTGCATTAAACAGTGATCCAGGAAAGAGATGGTCCTGCTCTGAGCAAAGATATAATCATCTGCAACTTTTTTTTTTTTTTTTTTTTTTTTTTTTTTTTTTTTTTTTCTGGACTGGCCCGAGTAAGAAAGCATTACGCTGTTGCAAATTCCTGCTGATTTTCAGGCTCTCCAGAAGGGGGAGGTGCTGGCTCATTTGTTCCTCAGGAAAGGAACAAATCTGAGAGTGACGCTTCTTGGGCAGGACTCTGTTAAAGAGGTAGCCTGACAAAGGCAAACACCAAACAAACTGCACTGAATTTCAATCCCAGTCACAGCTGCAATATTTGGATGTGCACAGTCACAGTTTCTTTCACTCTTTACAGGAGAAGAGTGCACATTGGAAGAGGCCAGCTTGAGGTGAAACAAAATATATCCTTCTTGCAGTTAATTGATATCAGTGTTTTATGTGTGTGTCCTAGGGTGAAAATTTGCCCTAAACCAGCACACTGTGAACTTTGTTATTTTTCATTCCAAACTTGTTGCAGTTTTGGAAAATAGTCTGGTGATCATGGATATATCTGCTATTTTAATTTGATTGGTATTTCACTGCTGCAGCAACACAGACAAATGGTTGGTTTATATCAAGTGTGAAATCGTTTTTACCATGAGAATTGTACCTGTCTGAGAAACGATTAGACAAAAAGGGATTAAAAAGTTCCTTTTAAAATAGGATGTAACAGCATTTATCACACTCTCATTGATATGAGAATGTTAAATTCTCACATATGTGTTTTAACTTAAACAATAACAAAAGAAATCCTAAACGTTTTCTCTACAAACTTTCCTGACTTTTTTTTGTCCGTGTTTCTGGTCCATAAAGTAGGAGGAAGTGATACAGTTTGACTCCAAGTGGCATTCCCTATCAGATCTGCTATTTGCCATCTGTGAAGTCATCCATAAGTTTGTAGTTGACAAGAAATATTTTGAGTGGAAGTGTAGTTGAAACAATACCTGGATTTTGCAGCTGCCTTTAGAAGAAATGATGAAAACTTTATATTTATATAAATAGGTGCATGCCTGCACATTCAGAAGTTTCTGTTTCCTTTAATAAAGGGCCTTATGAGTATGAAGGAGCCAAAACCCTTGCTAGATTTTCCTCAGCTGTTTACAAAAGAAGAGGCCATAGTAAATTAGGGTTTCTTAAAATGTTTTACTCAGTATTTCAAAATATGGAGATACAGCCTGACAGAGATTTTTCTGTGAGAAACAGCTCCCCTCTAACAAAACTCTAACATGTATGCATGCAAGATTTTTTTACTAGTGATTACCTGTTAAAGTTCTTTTTGTTCCCCACAAATGAAAGCATTGGTGTTTAACCATGTAAAATCTGCTTCTCTTCTCTGCCCTACCAGTGCATCCAGCAGACAGAGTTGTCTGTCCCTACAGGCAACTCAATGGAAATATGAGTTAATTTCATTCATCATAAACTTCAAATTAATTATTTGGGACAGCAAATAGAGAGATCTCAAGGAAATGTGTCCTCAGTCTATATAGAGTGTGAAACTAAAGCATGTCATTGCTTTCAGAAGAAACAGAACTGTCTTGATTTTAGAACTGCTGAGTGGACTGCATGAAATTGTTCCTGTCTCTTCAACAGCAGCCTGGTTCTGTTCCTCATTTAGTGGAAAATGCTGTTGCCCCCTGAAGTAAAACTGAACATACAATCACACCTACATAACCCTAATGTCAGAATCAACAGCAAGATGGAATAATGACAAATAATGATGGTGCTTTTTTTCCTGAAGGATTCACCAGGGATGGTGCTTAAGAATTGTTTTTAAAAGCCTGACTAATGTAAAGTGAAACAACTGATGTACATTGCAACTTACTGATTGCATGTGAAAATGTAAAAAAATGATGTAGTCAGGCCTTTCAGGATGCCAGCTGATGAGGACTTGTTTGTCAAACCACACCATGGTGCAAACAAGTCTGAGCTTTGCTGGGTCCCTCTTACGTGTGATCCCAATATTTATTGTGTTGTGAATTAATTAATGAATAAAGAATATTTTTTCTAGTGAATGTGTGATTGTACTTGCTTAATTTTGCACATATGATTTCTGCTTACAGTAGATACATTTTGTGATCCTAATGCTGTCTCTCTCGGTTGAAGTACGCGTTAAGGAAACGAAGAAGTAGACAGACTCAGACCATTTATTAAGGAAATGTTGATACCTCTCTGTATCTGTGTGTAAACTGAATAACCATTGCAATTTAGCCAGGCTGGATGGCCTCTTATTTTAAACTTAAATTAAGAGACCCTGTAGACTTGGTAAGTATGGTTTCAAATATTGTCTTGTTTACTCCAGCTAACGAGGTCTAACAGGTATTTTCACTGTCCCTGCATGCTGACATTGCTTCTTGAAGTCGTGTCAAGAGTAAACTCCCTGAGTGCAGTCAGAGCATTATACAGGGCTAAACTATTCTACACAAGGTGTTCACTTTAGGGTTTAAACTAGAACACAGAGTGGAGAAAATGCTCTGCAACAAAGCCTGTTAGTAGCTATGGGTACTGCTAGGTAAAAATATTAGAATATTAATAGAGAAATGACTAGCAAAATATGTGTGGAACTCTGAGAAACTTTTCTGTCAGAAAAGTAAGGGAGTACATTGTTCAATTTATCTCAGTTTTCTTTTATATCTTTAAATCCACTGCTTTTGATGAGAAGTTCCCATTAAGTCAGGTGATATTGAGGTTCTGAAACAGGCTGGTTTAGTATTGCTTCAGTATATGCCCTGGATTTGATGCTGAGAATGAATATTGACTTTACTCTTTGTAAAGGCATTTCTATTTCTGCATTTTTAATCTGTTTTAATTTTCTGAAATATTTCATTGCAGATTCTAGCTAATTAGATAGCTAGTAACAGTGGCTAAAAAACAGGAATAAGGTAAGAATAATTCTTGATTATTTTTTGCTTCTTAATCCCAAAGCAAAAAGAATAACAGACAAGCATATATACAAAATAAATTAGGAATAGAATTTTTTACATTATTTATATCATACCTAATGAGAGCTTGTTCTCAGTGTTAAGGTTTGTGTACAATTAAGTTTTGCCTTTTCCCATTTCTGCATGTACTATATTTTGTTACATCTACTGAAAATTGGTTCTGCAGTGTAGACTATTCCAGACCAGGAGCTGAAAAAGGTACTTCAGTACAACAGATACACATTTTTTGCTAGCACAGTTATTCTGATAAAAACCTAAAAAGCATGTATGCCATAGTGCAATGTGTTTCTAACCAAAGCAGTTGAGTGTTGTAAAGACTTTTGAGTTGGAAGGGTTCTCTTCAGAGGCTCATGTGTGTCCAACAAAGTAGGCAATTCTGTGCCCATATAAATTGCATTTGTCTAAATGCCAGTGACATCAATGTACTCAAAGTTAAGGTTGACCATTAATTTCAGAGAGATGCAAGTATGTGTCTTAAGTGCTTTGTTAAAGGGGAATCAATATAAGCATATGCCAAAATGTCTTTCGTTATTACAGTTGGGGAACAGACTGCAATTATGATTCAAAACATAAAAGGTACAATAGACATCTATGATTAGGCAGTGAAATATGCCTTTAATAAGCACAGTGCAGACAGTTTGTTTTGCAATACGTAAACTTGTATAAAATTCATTGACTTTTTCATTCTTTCAGATCTGTGTGCACTCTTTTAAGAGAGGTTTTTTTACTTTAATGCACAAAGTTTTCCTGATGTTCTTCCAGCAGAAAGGCTGGGTTTGTATGCATTTATTCTAGTGCCAAACTTGCATTTTACTGGGAAAAGAGGAAACGGCAGAGCAGACTTTTTTTCTTTCTCTTTTTTTTCTTTCTCTTTTTTTTTCTTTTTCCCAGGGCAGCATGCAACAGGCTGTAATTACTCTAACTGATTTTTTAAAAATGGAATATTTCTGTCCACTACATGTCAAAGAGCTAATTATGTTTCCGTTGTGGCACTCAAAGTCAATATTGTCAGCTCTTCTTAGTTCTAATCCTCTACATTGAATTTTGATGGGCCAGGTGAAATATCCCCTTCAGCACCTTACTGCAATTCTTGTCAATCATCTTGCCATGAAAAATATGCATATTACAAAGGCTTTGGCAACACTGCATCTGATTTCAGTCTTTAATCTTATATGCACCTTAAGAAAACATCATTCCAACTACTGACATTCTGTTTGGGACATGAATGGGATCCTATTTGCTGTGGGAAACAAAAGAAAATCATCTAATCTTTAATGGATATAATGGAACTCTTTGGCCATCACAGTGTAGAGGCTTAGTAAGCCACAGATCTAGGAAGAAAACAACTATGGTGGCGAACTGGTGCAGAAATTAAGCAGAATATCTCGGGTGAATAAGTAAGAAAATGCACATTTGTTTATTCATAATGTAATTGTAAAATATCTCGCCTCAGGCACTGTTGGGCTGAGGAGAGTGTCTTTTTTTGGAACCCCGAGACTTTCTGTGCAAGGAGTGCTGTTCACTGTAGTCCATTTCTGAGCATGGTACTGTGTGTGCCACTTTTTCTGTTGTTTCTTATAGACAAGATCTAGCACATCTAAAATCTTCTGGTCCTACAATGGAAAATTAACATCATTCCCTAAGAAGCTGGAATATAAACTAATAAGGCAGGTTTCCAGAATCTGATTGCATCATTCAGAAAGATGTAGTGTGAAGAGAAAAGTAGATATTCCCTGGGGGGTAGTGTGAAATGAAGACCAGTCTTGTTTGAACAAGGTGCTGTGCATTGTTAGCTGGGTAGAGATATTGGGAGTTGCAGCCTGTCAGAACCAGCATCTCCAAGGAGGGGGTGGGGGGAAATTTTTCCAGGTAGAAGTCTCAGCAGTTTGTAACAGAGTATGTCCAATATATTAATACATTTATTTAAGGAAAGCCTTTATACTCCATGGAAGATGAACTATACTCTTACTGCACCTCCTGCCCTGTTTTCTTTCAGATCATACAAAGAGCAGAAAGATTATTGGGTTTTTTCTGTCCTTCTTTCCTTTACTTTAAAGCAACATGGGAATCAGGCTTGTTTGTTTCAGCATAAAACCAAAGAGCAAGATCCCTTTTTCCCAAGGCTCTGCAAGGAATTAGCTAGGTGCTAACATAACTCAAACAAATCTAACCTACAGACACCTTTTCAGTCCTTGTCTCTTAGAATATTAGGTAACTCCAGTAAAATAAAATACCACAGGAAAGAAAACAGTGAAAAAAGACAGGCTTTGGGCTTTAAACAGAAATTGAGAAAATAAGTAAATGTTCCCTTCTTTGTTGGCTTCCTGTGAGGAAAGGCCCAAATGCATTTTTCCATGGTGTACTCCCAACAAAACAGTTAAAATCGAAAGCTTATTTTACTTTTATCTCTTCCTAATGTGTGAATGAACTGTAATGTAGCCAACCAATATTCTGTTCACACTGTGTCAGAGCAACAGGTTAGAAAGCAGCTTTTAGCTTTATGCAGGAGGTTGAGCTCAGCAATCTTTATTTAAACACCTTTGTTCAATGGGAACAAAGGATTGAGCTTTGGCGTTTTTATTTAATCTTGATAATCTTCTTTTTTCTCTCTCTCTCAAAGGATCAAGAGGAAGTGCATTAATTTTCAACTTCACACGAAGGCAAGTTGTACAAACACAGCTGAAAACATAAGGAAAGCCAAGCATTTTCCTTAGAGAAATGGAGTCAACTAATATTCTGCTGGCAATAGACTCCTGGATAATTGGGAAGGTGCTGTTAGGCACAGTGGTTTGGACAGCAGGGTGTTCACTCTGATAGCACTGTTCAGTTTGGCTATCTCAGGTGAATGATTCCTAATTTAGTAATGTAGAAAGCAGAGATTATTAACCATATGACAGGAAGTAATTTGAAGAATGCAGGCTGCTTTGGAGACTTAGGAAATGGCTCGTAGATTGTCAAAGGATGTTTTTTTAATTTATTTAATTTACACCAGACTGAGGTCTAATTAAATCATGGCAGCAACTTTTGATTTTTGCCTCTTTACTTTTCATTGAGTTTATTTCTCAGACATATTTCAAACACAGGAGAATAGGGAGAATTCTCTTGACACTTCAGACTTTGCTTGCATTTCTGTTCTTGTTCTTTCTACATATATCCAGAATGTCTAAGAGCTTCAGGTCAGGACTTTGGTTCTCTTTCTTATTTAAGGATTTAATTGTAATCTTTGAATTTTTCTTGTTCCACCTTTTTGTAAGAGGCTCATTCTATTTTACTTAGCTACTTTTAGCCCTCTTTAAGTGTTAATAAGTGAATTATCTTTCAATGGGATAAGAGTCCAATGTATTCATAAGAGAGCATTTGGGCATTTTCTGCTTGCATCTTCCTTTAACTCCCTTGTACTTCCAAATCTGGAAAGGCCATAGCTCCAGAGGAGGCAGTTCTAAGGAAGTCCTGTCCATAGCTGTGGTATTGTCCCCCTTGAAGAATAAGAGACCAACCATTTGTGAGTGTTTACAGCTGGACCTTCTGAAGGGCATCATCTTTCCTTAATGACAAAATATATCAGGTTCACAAGCTGTGACAGCAGTGCCTCAGGGTTCCCAGGGCAGTGGCAAAGTGGAACTTCTGATGAAATTTGTTTGTGAAATGCAAGGCTGCCTTTTTTGTCACTGAGGTTACTGAGAGAGAACTCTGAGGTCTTGCAATTTTTGTATTGAGTAGCAAAGTGCAAAAAGCTATCCTGGAGTGATGAGATTGTTCATGTGTGGGCTTAAACACCCTGGTGAGGCCACCTCATTGTCTTATGCTCTAATTCTGGAAGTCTTAATATTTCCCAAGTTCACAAGTTGGGTGAACATTTGCTTTAAGCTATTGTGTTGATCCCTAGGAACAGCAGAGGGGGGTGCCCCCTTGGATCTACATTATTGATTGAAGCACTCTCCCTCACTGTACTTCAGTGAAGTGTAGCCAAGAACAACAAGATAAGAATTAATGTAAGTGACAAGGGAGTTCCTCAGACTCTGCCAGTGCACATTAGCCTGGCTGAAGAGAAAAAGAAGCTGATACTTGAGTCTTTTGAGTTGTGAAGGGTCTGGTCAGTCCTTGAAGGGGAAGCACATGAATGGCCCAGTTGTCATCGCATTTTATTTTTCCTCCAACTTTGACTAATGGTGCATTTCCTCTGGCCTCCCACGGGCCGTCCGTGGCTGACTTGCTTTGTCACTCTTCACGTCGAGTCGCTGCCTTTACTGTCCACGCTGTTCCCATGGCAGGAACCCGGTGTCCTCTAAAGAAACGCGCAGGCACAAACCATCTGTCATTCTTCCACTCCTCTTTCAAGCCACCACTTCCCAAACTGTGTGGCCTTGCAGGCTGAAAGCAATCTGCCTCCCCCTGCATGCCTGGAGTACATGCCAACCCTCACCACACTTGATAAGGGACCTCCCGACGCTCTGCCTGTAAAAATACTAATGGGCATCTCCCTGTTGATAACCAGCTCTGCCTTTTTATTGTGTTCCTGGGGTGGTAAGTTGTCTGGATCAACAAGGAATTGCCCCTTTTGCAGGCAAAGTTATTAGGGTCAAATTAGGTGTGAGTTGTGAAATTAATCATTGCGACCACAGATAATTTGTAGTGTGCTATGGACAAAGGAAAAAAAAAAAAGAGACACTAGAAGAGGAAATTATTGTAGGGCACAAAGAACCAAAGTGATTGGGAAGGAGGGAGGAGAGAATGGCTGGCAGTGCTGTACAGGATGTTGAGCTAGGCCTGTAGGCTGTGCTGGTTTGGTCTCCTGCACCTGTGGACTGTGAAATAATAGAACAAGGTTCTTTAGTGTCATCTGAGAGTCTGAATTAATCCACACACAAGATGTCTTAGAGAGAGGAAGATAGCTGACTTTGCACCACAAACTTTTATGCATTTTATATAAGTTGATTCCTTGTCCATCTCTAGATAATCTGAATCATGTGAATCTAGTCTGTGCTGGAAATGAATAATGCAACATCTACTGAAAAGCCTCAGTTTTGTTTTCTGGGGTGAGAAGCCGGACTTTTGTGCTGAAAATACACATCTGAAGGTGTGCTGAATTTGCTTGGAAATGCTGCAAAGTTATTCTCATTTCCTGTAACTCTTGCAAGGTTGGCCCTTTTCCATGGCTAAGCCCCAATTCTTAGCCAGGCAGAATGAAGTGGCAGGAGAAATTCACTCTCTCTTTCATCTTCTAGTGTATCTAGGAAAGCAAGAACCCAGACTTTGAACCATTAATTCCTAAGTCTGTGCCTTGATTTGCTGCAGTAGAAATTGTGTTTTAAGGGTTTTGTCTTCTCTTACCAAAGCTAATTGTTAATTGCATCTTCTTTTCCCCAGCCACTGCCACAAGGAATGACTGCCTTCTGTGCTGATGACAGATCTGCCCCTCTGCTATCAGACACTGTGCTTTTGCCATCTCAGTTTCCTAAGAATTGCCTCTGCCTGGGAGCCAGTGGAGCAGTGTTGGGGGCAAAGCAGTTCTCTGAGGAGGATGATGATGGATGACAGAGTGATTCCCTTTGACATGGCTGGGGCACTGAGGTTGTGTTAATTTTTTATCCCCTCCCCAATATCCCCCTTTCCTGCTCTGAATTCCTAAAATAAATCTTGGCTTTGCTGTATGAACAACACACAGGTGCTATAGTGACTTGAAAAAACATATTTTATGGCACAGGATGCAATGCATCCCTTGGTCAAAATTGTCAGGAAAGAAATAATTGCTACAGGTGGCAGAGGCTGCTGGATGGCCATCAGAGGGTACACAGGCAATAAATTTGAATTCCTCTGCCAAATTTTTAGTGTTTACACCAGCAACACTGCTGCTTTTTTGCTCCAGCTCTCATACTGGCCTCCTTCCTCTGGTTAGGGGAGAAGCAGGTCTGGCACTCCTACTGCCCAGAGGTTCTCTTGGGCCCTAGGGAATGGGTTTGCAATGATGTAGCTACACTGGCACAAAGCTCTGGCCAGCACAAGGCAAAGTTTGTCTGGAAGCAACTTGCTCTGCAAAGTGTCTGCAGGCAGTACAGATGCCCTCGTGGAGATGGGTTCTCAGGACTGGATCTCAGCCATATTGAGGATCAGCTTTGTGTTGATGTACTTCCCTGAAATATTCTTTAATAGTTGAACAGTCTTGAGCAGAGATCATATTTCCAGTTTGGGATTCCCTTTATACATCTTTCATTAATACAGGGATTCTCCGCAATCAGAGACCAGCACCGCAGAACAGCTGGATCCATTTTGGCTTGACAAGGGGCATGGGCATTTTTTTATATATATTTATGGCTTTTGTGAACATTCAAAATGCTTTTTATAAATATTAAAAATAATCAAGGGTTCTGGAAAGAATTCATCCTGCATTACCATCATCTGCAGGAGTTCTTCCATCTTCCCCTAGAATATGTATTACTAGCTGACACTGTGAACTAACTGGTCCAGTCTGGGAATTCCTAGCTACAGCTCGAGGAAAAGGGAGGCTGTGAAGGGAATTGGTATCTCTTGATCATCAGAGAGAGCTAATACAATACAGGCGGCAGTCTGGCTGCCCCTGGAGCAAGTCAGAAGCAAGAAACTTGCAAACAGGCACCTCAGAGAGCTCCCCAGAGCTTTGCTTTGCCTGCTGCACCCGCTGTGGTTACTTGGTAGGTTACTTGCCCTGCTTGTCTTGAGGTAGCTGGAGTTGAGGCATCTGTTTCCCATTTAGAGCTTGGAGGATGCCCAGGTCTGACTTGGCATGCTGTCTGCACTGGGCATCAGCAGTACAGATGTGGAAACCACAAACCCGATTAATATGAGCCTAGAGTAAAAACTCAAATAAGCTTATAAATAAAACCAGACTTGCAGATTATTTGTTTCCATATTAGTCTATAATAGACCCTACTCAATATGTTTGTTTTATTTGGTTTGGTGACCGACATAGGTATTTATATTTCCAATAAAAATTTAAATCAGAATACAACAGATGAAGTAAGCTTAAATTATTTCTGCAGAAGATGATTGCAACTGTCTGAAGCATGTAATTCCTTACATGAAATGTTAGCCTGCTTTGAACAGAGATGTGACAGACTTCTCAGTATTTAATTTACCATTCCATCATAGCTCCAAATCCTACATTTATATATTAAAATAGACTCCTAAATGGATTCTAACCCTCAATGAATAATCCAGAGGTGTTGGATGTCTTGGTGGGTCTAATTCTTGGTGTAAGCACCATCTGTGTCATCTTGGGTGAGTCACTAAATGGTCTCCATGTCCTAGCTTAAAGTGGTGACTGTCTCTTTATCTCTGCCAGGTTCCTGCTGAGCTCTGAGCTTGATGACCTCAGGTGCTCCTTTCCTTTCCTGCAGTGCAAATTCAGCTGCTCAAGTGCAGGTAATGAAACCATCCAGAGAAGAGAGTTCCAAAAAACCATCTGAGAAGATTCTTCAGCAGTGCTGACAGACATTTTACTCAGTGGAGGAGATCTCTTCCTAGGAACTGATGGCTCTTAATGCAAGGGTGAGATTATTTTGATTCAGCTCCATTTAAACACAGCTGTACCAGAAAAATTCCCTGGTTCAGCAGCAGTAGGACATGTAGTTTATTCTGCCTGTGTTGTGACACTCAGGGTGGGACACCTGCACAAAGCCTGACAAATCTTTGAAGTGAGGCCTTGTACATATCTGTGCTGAGCAGTGTGTCCAAGTGACCAATGAGACCATACCATGGTGACATAGCTGGAATTGTGCCTCACTCCCCTAAATTTCCTAAACAGACAATAGTGGGAAATAAGCACTTCCACATGCTGGTTTGGATCTCACATGGGCTATCAAGGGAGCATAAAATTCCCAGTGGGAAGAACCTGAGCCTTGGATAAGTACTTGCAGTGACTTTGTGCTCATGGGGCTCTAAGATAAATGAATAAACAAACAATGCTCTCTTCCCATCTCTGCCTTGCAAAAACATAAGCAAAAAAACCTTTTACACCCTTTGTTAGGATGTCAGTGCCAGAGGAAAGACACCAGCTGTTATTCCATTCAAATGTCCAGTTTTCATTTTGAATTGTTTCTCTGGAATCCCCCCTTTTTTTCCCCCCCTCTTCAGCTCATTGAGCAATGGCCTGTTCTTATAAAACAAGTTTTCAGCTTTGTAACAGTCCTGACTTCTCATTGTTTGAAAGGCAAGAGGGTCACTCAAAGTAAACTCTCTCGTGCTAGATAGTGTTTTTCCACATGGAAACGTTGGAGGGCCACTCTGTGCTGTCATCCCAGAAAGGCCAGAAGATGCCTTCAGACTCCCCAGGTGCCTCTGTGTTTGTTTTCTAATGTTATTGCACACACAATATCATTAATATTATGTCCAAAGCTTGTCTTCATACACAGAATCAACACATCTAACTTATTAGTCAGCCACTGGGAAAAAGGAAAGGATTAAATCAACACTGTGAAGAATTAACCCATTTCATTGCCCAGAGAAGAAATCAAAGATGATACAACCTCTTGAAACTGCAAAAGGGATTTGATTATTTTCTCTCACAAATTAGTGGAAACATTTCCTCTCACCTTTGGTACTCAGATGTAAAAAGTGTCCTGCAGGACTCAGAAAAGACTGGTAACTTACAAGACATGATCCTCTTTCCCATGGTATATGCCATTGAAGGGCAGGAAATTTCCCTCCCACCCACCACCTTCTTTTTTTTCAATCTCCATTTCCCTGTGGGCTGCCTCAGGTACTGGCTAGGCTTGGCATGCAGACACAATTAGAAATAGAGGCGAGACTGCATGGAGCAAAGTGTCCAAGTGCTGAGTGAGTGCCCAATGGGCCGTAGCAAAACGCACAACCAAGTCAAAGAAAAATGGAAAATATTCCATAAAACTCATCTTTGCATCCCTTTTTCCTCTCTTGATATATGGCCCCTTATTCACAGCTGCCCGGGCCCCGGCCTGTGTGTAAATATGTCAGTGCAGCAATGAGACGGAACACGGCCGCAGGAGCGCCGGCGGCTGCTCCCAGATAAAACACTGAGCTGGAGCCCAGGAGTTTATTGTAAATAAAGATCAAGGCAAAGCAGCAACATTTCTGCTCGGCTCAAGCCTGTCAAGGTTGCTAGTCCAGCTCCTTTCACGACTACCATATGTCCACGTGGATTTCCCCCTCCAGAAGGTGACATGTTACTCTTCTCACAGCTCCGTAGCCTTTGCGAGCTCCCCGATACTTTCCAGGTGTTGCTTTACAGTGACCTGGAGGCACTGGTGGCAGATGGGACAAGGGGTGCACATGGGGGTGAACTTCCAGCTGTTCTGCTCCAATACTGCTGTACCTGAGCAGTCTCTTTGTGGGCCTGGGACACCTTAATGCTTAGTTTGGTTCTACTCAGCAGAGGGCACTGGATCCTGTAGATGGGAATTGATGCCAGGAAGCACAAGGGTCTGATCACTTTTGCAGATGGGCTGATTTTTTTCCTTCTGGATGCTGGTGGTGTGAAAGAGAAGTCTACAACTCTGTCTGCTGCATGCAGATTGACTGAGAGACAACCATGGCATGTGTTAACAGGTGATAAACTTGTCCTTTACATATATTTTTTTATTTTAATTAAAGAGGTAGCTACAAAAATCAGTTATCTGGAAATCAGGCTGGCTAAAGTACCAGCCATCTGGCATCCTTCTGAAGAGAAACACCAGCCAGCTGACACAATGGAGGGAGATGCAAACACCTACAAACGAGAGCCTGAACAGCCAGGCTGGGGTGGAAACTGGTTCAGTTGTTCAGGCTTGTTCCTGCAGCCCACAGGGAAAATACAGGAGTGGTCTGAGGAGAGCTGGCTGGATCAGGGAGTTTAGCCTTCTTTGTAGCCCTTGATCCACAGTCCCCACAATTTCATTATAAAGTTACCATTTTTTCAGTGGGTTCTTCTTGTTCTCAGCAATATCCACAAACAATGCACTGACAATCCACTCCACTCTCCCTCTCTCATCACTGAATTCCCTTGGCTGTGTGCTGGGATTTGTATTTTCCTCACTCATGGCTCTGATGAGCTGTAAGCCAGAGGGACTAACAAAAAAAATTAGAAATGTATTTTTTTTTTTCCAAATTATTTTTTAAGTTTAGATGGATCTCATGCATGTATGTTGTAACATAACTCTTTTAATAATAGAAGTTTTAATCCTAATAAAGAACGTATATTTAAAAAATGTGCTAGATCTTCATCTGGCACTACTCTAATATCTTGAAGATTTGGCACCATTTACTCATAAAATTCAAGAATAAGAATTAATTCTCCACACTGACAGCTACTGACCTAAGTTCTTGAGCTGACCTAGGATGCTTCACATTAGATGAGAGCTCCAAATGCAAAAAAATTGAATACCACCACAATGCATGCTTTAGCTCTGCAGAAGAAAACTACAAAGTGATGCTGTCTCCCAAAAGCAGCGAGTAGTTATTCAGGGTTTTCACTTCTATAGCAACACATGTCACCACACCCTAGCATTTGCCAGACCCAAACCAGAGGTTAAATGTGCTGGAAAATGTGGCAGGAGCTTCCAGCATTGCTGATTCCTGAGCTTATTAGGACTCAGGCATGCCTGCCTTGCATAGCAGCAAGATCAGTTTCAGAGCTGGGAGAGAGGAGCAGCTTTTCTTTCACACACCCTCTCTCCACAAGTCTGAGCCTCTGCCTTTGCCTTGGCAACGCAGCAGATGGTTCAAGGGCTGCCCGTGGCCTGTAGTGCTCTGCCACTGTTCCCACTTATATCAGATAAAAGGCACAATTGCTAAGGGTTGTAGGTTTGATATTTTTTTCTTTATTAAATAGGTCAGCAGGCCCTAACAGTTGGCAGCCATCTCCAATCCCAGAGCTGGGTGATGAAAGGCCATATTATGGCAGGCTCCAGTGTATCTTTTTATCTGTCCTGCCTGGTACAGCATGTTCCAGGTGGAGACTGGCAGGTGCTGGTGCTAAACCCTGCCCTACTGCTGTTCCCTAGTGACAACAGCAGTACCCTGTGTTCAGACCCCAGCTCCCTCTGACTGCCATGGAAACTGCTGCTCCCGTCACAGTTCTTTAAAACATTGTGACTTTCAGACTCAGGCATGTTATTCTGGGAAGGGAGAAACTCCCTTGCAAACAGATGTGCTCTTGAAGTGCTTCCTGTAGTCTTCATTAAGCTAAACCAAGTCTACATTTTGCAACTTCACTTTCTGCTGCTGAAGCCTGATCCTGTACCTTCATTTTTGGTACTCTACATCATTATTCCTTAATACCACTCAGTAGAGAAGTAGGTAAATGATAAACTTGGCTATAAGTTTTGTTCAGTAGCAATATCCCTTAGCAGTTTCAAAGTGTGATTTTAATTTTTTTTTATCAGTTCCTTGACAGGTTAGTGGGGTACATGGACAGGAGACTTCTGCTTTATCCCCTGCAGCCCTGACAATTTGAGGTATTGCCAGGCTCATCTCCTAGACTTGAGAGGAAGGAATAACTTGCACTTCTGCCCAGTGGATTTCCTGATGCTACTGGTGAATTACAGATGTGATTCACTCCAGAAGGTACTGCTGAGTGCTCCCAGGCATCTGATCTGCCAAGGAAAGCTGGTGGCATCAGGTCCCATGAGAATTCCCTCTCCTGAGGAGAGGCTAGTGTCAGCTCTGGGACCTGACATCCAACGGTGCAGAGTTTTGTTAGAAGCCAACTGAAAACGTGGTGCTGTTATTATCTGACACCAGCTGAAACAAAAGCCAAACGTTGATGAATGTCTGATCCTAAAAGTAAACAGTTCCTTTTTTTTTTTTTCCTTTGCAAGTCAGGGGCCCTCTAGGGTTTTATCTGATTTTGGCAATCTCCTGCACATTTTGGGGCCTGGAGCATGGTTTTAATTGTTACATCACAAAAGTTGCCAAATAATGTTGGATGCTCCTTAAAAACTCTCTCAATTTTATGGAACTTCTCAACGGCTTGACTAATACAATAATTACTGGAACTCGGCTATGTTGCCTAGTGGCAAATGGAATTTTTTCATAATGATCCTGTCTGTCGTTAATAGCAGGATTTGTTCTTTCTCTCAGCGGGAGAGAGGCCAGAAAGCCATGGTATCTGTCTTTTTTAATGACAGCCAACAGCAAACGGATAAAATAATCAATTATATCCGCAGATAGGTAGATAAAGTATAATTTATCATGTCAAAAACAAAAATGTTTTTAATTGGGCTGTTAATCATTTTGTAATTTTAACTAAAGAGATGGGGACTCTGCATTGTGCTCAGACATCACTAATATTTCATACAACATTAGCTGATCTTATTATAGCTTTAATAATAGTGTTTACCACTAACTGCCAAAATATAAAATACAATTTCTACTCTCATTAGCTGGAGCTAATGCAGTTAGAAAAAGATGCCCTTCCCTCTTATTTTCCTTCCTCTAGAAAGATCCAGGAGATAAAAAAGGAGGGCCAGTGTACTAATCAGCTGTATCAGTTTCTAAAATACACTCGTCTTTTTGTTTGATTAGAAGTACCCATGCTAGTCACCAACAAACATGTTACAGAAACAATGATTTTTTTTTTTTTCAGCAAAGCATATAAAGAGATTAGTATAACACAGCAAAGATTGGAAGCTTGGAGTTTTGATTTCTAGCCACACCTGTGTTGTCTTGTGGGAAGCGGGGCAGATAATTTAATCCCTCCTAACTTGTTCTCCGTGTCTGTAATGTAGGTATTAGATAGCTGCATCATCAGTCTGCTGCAGAGTATGTAGGTGTTGTAAGATACATGAAAATTTGTAATAAAGATGGCAAACATCTGGCTGGTGGGATGCAACAGCAGCCTCTCTGATAGCTACCTCTTTGAGGAAGGAAATGGGAAGTTTATGGCTGGACCTAAATCTTCCCCCTATTATAACTGAAAATGTCATCATAATGCTGCCTGATTTCAGGATCAGTGAGGAATCGAGCAGAAAAATCTCTCAGCCCTGGGTACTTTGGCTGTCCACTCTTTTGTTACCATTCCTCTATGCCATGAGCAGATACCCTGTGTGGGACCAGATCTCTATTTTACCCACAAATTCTACATTAAAAAAATGCTAGCCATGCTGAGAAAAGAAGAGTGACTGTTGACCACCCCTGTGCCTCACATACGCTGAAATTACCTCCCTGCTTCAGAAGTGTTTCGCAGAGGGAATTTAATCTCCATTCCTCTAATCTTGGTTTCCTTCTGAACAGCTCTACCTGCCTTAAATCCAGATCCAGCTTCTAGAGTTGCTGCTTGGGAGCAAAGCATGCACTTAAGGCAGTTTGGCAAGAGCAGATTTCACTTTCAGTGTTACGGTAGATGTTTTCGGGTATGGGTTTAATTTTACGTTCATAGCATCTCCCAGAGATGTGTGTGACACAGAGGGGGCAGAACTGCTCTTCCTGTAACTGGATCTGTCCTGGGAGTGGGGCAAATTTAGTGGATTGAATGGGTTTATTACAGGCCTAATGGCAGGATTGAGGCTGTATTTATAGTGAGAAGCAAGGAGGAGAAGCTCTGGGGCTGGCTTGCCCAAGCATAAATAAATTGGAGGTGCACAAATATTCAAAAAGTTCCCAGAGAGTCACGTTGCACAACTTAATGGGCCTGGTGCCTTCACCTGTGCCAATTTTATGTGACTCTTAACTCTGGTCTTAAATAAAAATGAGACTTGCTCTAATGACATCAACAGCCTTCAGTGAGGAAAATATGCTGCTACTTTGATACAGATCCCCTTTTAAGGAGGACACTGTAGACAGCCAAAGCTCTTTTTCCCATCTGGTAGGTAAATGTTAAGACTCCCTGCTCACAAGTGTGGCCTCAACAACACTCCTCTGCTTTCAGCATTACATGAGATGATTTTATTAAGAATATGGTTATCTGCTGCCCCTGCTTTGACCACCTTGATTTTACTGTCCCTCTCCGTTACATGAAATGATGGAAAAGGGGGATGTGAGTTGGCTGGGGGAGGGGAGACAATGGCATGGGCAGGGTGTTAAATGAACCAGCTGTTATGTGTGAAGTATCTGCTTTCTAATTGCTTCTGTTGGAATTCAGGGGGAAAAGGCACTGGCTTCAGTTAATTAATAAGGCAGGACTCACATAAACTCCAGCTGTGAGCACAGGACTGGTCTTTAAAGGATAAGCCCAGGAGGTAGGGCAGAGAGTTTGATTTCCTTGCACTAAATCCCATCACATGCTGCTGGTACTGTGTGTGTCCACTTAAGCCTTTTGGTTGGCGTGTCTGAACCAGACATGAGGTATCTGTTGCTTTCCCTGCGCCTCACTCCAAGAAAAATGACCTCTCCTCAGAAATCAAAGGTGTGAGGCTATGTTTCAAGCTAGGGTGAAACTGCTGTGTTTTCACTCGAGTTTAGAATCCCTCAAAAGTGGGGATGTTTGGATCAAAGGTTTTTATTCAGACTTAACAGAAGCATGGGCTTTTGCAGCTGGACCCAGATACAGGTTTGCCATTTGGTTCTCTTTTCTGTCTAGTTCCAGAGGGCTTGGATTTGGCATCCTGTCAACATCTCTCTCATCTGAGCCCTGCTTCAGGAGCTTTGCTGCAAGGGTAGCACTGATGGGGAGGTTGTGCAGCTGATGCCTCCAGACCATGTCCAAAGGCCATTTTACAGTGATCCCTTTGAGGAGAACAATGCCCAGTTCATTTCACTTTTTTTCTGAGAGGGGCTCAAAAAAATCAGAACTTTTTCTGAGTTACAGACAGTGCCCCTAAAACCCACATGAAAATGCAAATACCACAGTGCTTCCTCATTTGATCCTGCTCGAGGTCCTGCTGCTGTAGGACATCCCCCACCACCAGTGCAACGTCCTTCTAGTCAGAGAACAGCTGGGAGTTTGTGCTGAGACCAAAGTCTTCTCCCACTTCCCATGGGATGGCATCTCTGGATTTCAAAGCTTGTTGTTTAAATGTGTTATGTTAGGAAACAGTGGAATGAGAAAAAAAGGTGGAGGGGATGTTACTATGTGGTTAATAGCCTGTTTTTCCTCACTGACTGTGGAGGGAAATGAGCTTCCTGCTTAAGGTGAGATGTCATTTGCTGGATGGAAACCTTTGTGTCGTGGCTGCCCTGCTCCTTTCAGTGCCACTGCTCAGGGGAGGTCTCTTCCAGCACCGCTCTCCCTCCCAGGCCCTCTCCTTTCCTGGCACCTTGCTCCTGCCTTGCTTCAGTCCTGATGCTGCTCAGGTGAGTGCTGGGGTCAGCACAAGGGAGGCGACATCACCATGAGGCTGCAGATGGCTTGGGAAAGGAGGAGTGCTCACTTTGGCACAGAGAGCCCAGCAGTTTGTTCTCACCGTACCCTTCCTCACGCAACCTCAAGGCTCAAGCGTCCAGGAGGATTTCAGCATTTCACTGCTGCAGATTTCAGTGACAGCTCAGCCTGGCGTGGGACACAGACACAGATACATCAATAGCCACAGTCCCCTGGGCTGGCTGTGCTGAGCTGAACTTCCCAGCCAAAGTGAAACAATTCTCGTGTGTTACAGCACGTTTCCAAGCCAGCGAGGTGGGGCCTCGCTTTGCAAAGATCTATAAACAGCAGCTCTTTGTCTTCTCTGTTTCTCTTCACCCTGAACGCGTTGCTGTTTTCAGAGGTTGGTTTCAAAGTGCTGATTCACAGCCACCAGCCGTATTGTTTTATCTGAGGAGATTAGGGCTGAGAATGTTGCGGTTTTGTAGTGAAAAGGCTCCATTGGAAATAGCGGCATACTTGACATGAGACTGTTATTTATGCTTAAATAACCATCTTATTTAAAGATGAGGAGTCTTTTATTTTTTTCCTTTTCAAGTTTAGATCAATCATGTATGAAGACAAACTCCCACTTGGCCTCCCCTGGCCCCTAATACTTTCATTTCATTCTTCTTCTGCTCATTATTTTATGATTTTGTCCTTGACTGGAACATTTCTCTCTTGTTCTTCCTTACATGCACCATTAAAGAGGGAAAGAACTTACATTTAAAGCTCAAGACTTGTGTTGCTCTTAAGCCATAAATAATGTTTTCTACAGGTTCTAAGATTATTAAGTCCTTCTAGTTAGCCTCCCTCTTATTTTACAGCTCATCTGATTAGAGGGGACATGCTCTTTTTAAATTTGTTTTAACTATTTCTGTTCTGCTTTTGCAAGCAGGCATGAGAAAACAGGCCTGGCTGTATGCACTGCTGACCAGAACACTTGCCATAGGAATGCAAAAAAAAGCTTGCAGCAAGAGAACTCACTGTCAGCGTGGACAAAGCCTCCAGAGAAGCCCTGCAATTCTGAGATGTAGTTAACTTTCTAAATACAAGCAAGTCTACAAGTGAAGCTAAAATCTGTTTATGTGGGGAGATAAACGCAGTCAAACTGCCCTTTTCTGGAAAGGGCTGACAGGCACAAAATCAGTGAAGGGAATACTTTAGATACAGATAGTTATGCTCAGGTAGTAACTGATTTTGGGCAGCTGTAGGAACTGAACCCTTGGGCACTGTGCTTTGCCTCCCCATATCTGGCTTCTTTTGATGTCAGGCTCGGGCTCTGTGGAGCCAGGCATCAGCTTTTCCCTACAAATGCAGCCAAACCAGCTGCTACAGTTTGCAGAGATCCTAATACTGCAGCAATGAGCTGCTCTTCTTTCTGCTTGATGAAGTCTGCTCAGCTCAGGCGGTGCCTCAGGGGATGGCCAGGGAGTCAGGCCTTGCCCATGTTACAAACCACAGAACTGAGCACACAGAGGAGAAATAGCCCTACCAGAGACAAAGTGAGTGAAAAGTGCTGAAAAGCCTCACAGTAGACAGCTTAAACAACGAAATTAGTTCCTCCAGTTAGTTCATGGTCATCAGTGAGGCAAATACCTCTGCCTCCTGGGCCAGACAGACCAGTGTTTTAATGGTAGGCATAAATCTATTGCATTTTTCTCCTCGTGACCTAGCATATTCTGTCAGGCCCATGCATACTCCAGAGAAGGGGTAGAATTTATGTGTACAATAAAACAATAGAGTTTCAGTGACATCAGCTGTTTGACGAACTTTAATATACATTTGCTATAAAACAGGCAGCAATTACCAGAATGTAATACCCAAATAAAATCCCGTGATCCATTTGCACGACAGATCTTCAATTTACTCCCATTCATGTGAAAGAGACACATAAAAATGATATCCATGCTTAAAATCACTTAAAAGCAGTCTGAAAGACCCCACAGTTGCAAGTGATATCTCAGTACTTAGCTAATACTCATGTTTCGATGGCTTTGCCTTCATGATTCTTCCAGTGGTTCCTTTATGTTTTCTGGTATTTTGCCAAACACCTGTGAATCAGTGCACAACAAATATTCCTGCCATTTAATTTAGCCTTGCACAGAAAGGCTATATTAGGCCTGATGCAGACCTAATCCCAAACCTCTAAAGAGGTTTAAGGCACTCTGGTTTCACCTAATCCCGAAACCTAAACCAGAATCATTGAAAACCTCCATAACACCACAGGAATGGGCAAATAGTGAGTTTCCACTATGAAATTATTAAAAGGACACAGTGTATCTTTTGGATTTGAGACCTAAAGCTTTGCCTAAGGAGCTTGGACTGTCCACAATAAAAGTGTTTATTTTGAAGTTACGAGGTTGAAAGGTTTATTTGACTAGAGGGCTGATTTCACCCCTCCCACCCAAAAAACAAAGAGGTGATCCCCCAGAAGAGTGGAAATTAGGAACAGGGATGAACAAGTAACAAGGCAAGGGCAGCCCAGCAAAGCAGCCAAAGATGAAACTCAGGTTTCTCTTTAAGCTCTGTTGTGGCCCCTTATGAAAAAGAGCAATAGCACAGCCCCTTGTGCACAACTGGGCTCTTGGGACCTGAAGTTCCTCGCAGCAAACATGTAAGGAAAGAGTTATTTATGATACAATAAACACATTGCTGCTGTTCAAAATAGAGAATTTGCTCTTTTGAGATCTCTTGCTGATAGGAGACAACATGTAAAAACGTGCTGTAATGGAACTTTCAATTACAAACTGCATCCAACTGTAATAAATTTGATCTTGCATTAATTCATGTTAAATTAATTGGATTCTGTCATTCCTGAATTCTGGTAACCCCCTTATCTTGCCATACAACTCATTATTTTTGTGTTGTGAAGGGGTATTTAATTTTCAAGGCAACTGTAGGGAATATTCTGTCCCATATTCTAATAAACATTTAGCTCCTAACAAATTAAAGACCTGAAGAATACTGCACATGTGGTTCCATTATGCATAGCAATTTATAGCAATGATCTGCTGCTCTAAATCTCTTAATTCAAATCATTTCAGCAAAACATATAGGGAAATACAGGGCTCTGCATTATGCAATACAGAATGTCTTTATCTGTGCTTAGGACATTCCTCATAATGAGAGGCATAACATTCTCAGTGTGCTGTGCTCTCATAATCACCAAATGCCATTTAAAGCCCTTTAGAGCAAGGATTTAGGAATCAGTGTTCCTACTGATGAGAAATTTGATATGAGTAGAAAAGCAAGCTCCAGATTTACCTTCCCAAACTCAAAAAATCTCCATGCCTTTGTTTGCATCAACAGAAGTGGAACAGAACAGTACTCATTTAACAGCACTAGATTTAATTTAGCTTGAAAGACTCTGGCTCCACAGGCAAAAATGGTAGGAAAAGTGAAAAGCATGTTTTATGAGGTACCAAGCTTTCTAGCTGGAATTAGAGGACAGCCTTCTGAAAAACTACATAAATGACACAGCTTTTAACTCCTGGAAAGGTGACGCAAGCAAATGATGGTTTATTTGCTTTCCTTGAGCAAGTCTTGGTGTAGCTGGAGAGCACCAGGGGCCTGTGAAAGGGGAAGAGTCCATCTCTCTGCAGTGCTGTCATTGTGCCTGTCTGCACTGCGCTTCCCATCACCCGTCTGACGGTGGATGGGTGCATTAGCAGGGTACATCCCAACCCCACAGCAGCTTTGCTCCAACAATACACACAGGGTTATTTAACTGTAGCCTGATTTAGTTCAGTTGTGACACCTAACCAGTAACTTCCATTGAACCACTTCCGGAGACAACTTCTTTTCTCTAAGGAAGCTCTCCTGCAGGACCTGGAAAACTTTGTATGGCTGTCTTGCACTGGAAGAATTGGGTCTTTATCCCACAACAAATTCAAGTTGACAGTGGCTGCCAGGAGGCAAACGACTTCAGGTAATGCGATAACTTCATGCACAGCACAGCAGCTGACAAACGGATGCTGTGCAAGCAGAGTGGTAGAGAGCCCAAACCACAGCCCAACGCGCACCCCGCTGATCGGCCTTCCCGAGCAGCTGTAGGGAATCGCCCGAGTCACGCACGGACTGAACGGCTCGATGGCAGCGACAGCCCGGCACCAGCGCCCCGGCCCAGCCCTTCCCGGCCGGTTCAGAGCTCGTGTCTGGCTGCACGGAGCAGTGACACGCTCGGGCTGCCCGTGAAGGTCGGGTCCTCCCGGTTACTGAGCGAGATGAAGCGGACGGGCGCCAAGCCCCTCCCAGGACCCTCAGAGCGGGGCTGCTCCGCGGGGGCTGCGCTGCCTCCCGGTGCCACCGGCGGCACTGCGGGTTCCCCTGAGGGGAGCCCCTGACGGAGCCCCGGAGCCGCCCGCGCTCAGTCCCGGCCCCGGCGGGCACTGCGGGTTCCCCTGAGGGGAGCCCCTGACGGAGCCCCGGAGCTGCCCGCGCTCAGTCCCGGCCCCGGCGGGCACTGCGGGTTCCCCTGAGGGGAGCCCCTGACGGAGCCCCGGAGCTGCCCGCGCTCGGTCCCGGCCGCCGGGGCCCAGCAGCCTCCGGGCGCCCACAGCGCCTGCGCGCCTCCCGCCGCCCCCGTGACGTCACCGCGGGGCTCGGCGCTCTTTCGTGCCCGCCTGGTTCCCGCGGGGATCGCCGAATCATCGCTGTCCCGCTCCCAGCCCGCCGGGCGGAAGGGTGCGCGGTGAGCGGGGGGAGGGAG
>VZTJ01004860.1:553754-607928 GCA_013397795.1 Orthonyx spaldingii | reverse complement strand
GCCCCAGCGCCCCTCAGAGCCCCTCAGGGTCCCCAGAGCCCCTCACGGCCCTGGCGAGCCCCGCACTGCTCCAAGGCCCCACATGGCCCTGGGGAGCCCCACACTGCCCCAAGATCCCTCATGGCCCCAACAGCCCCTCACGGCCCCTCAGTGCTACTCACGGCCCCTCAGAGCCCCTCACGGCCCCAAAACCCCCCACAGCTCCTCAGAGCCACCCACGGTCCTAGGGCCCTTCATGGCCCCAAAGCCCTTTGTGGTCCAAAGGCCCTCACAGTCCCTCAGAGTCACTCACTGCTCCAGAGTCCTTCACGGACCGTCAGAGCCCCACACGGCCCCGCATAGCCACTCATGGCCCCTCAGAGCCCCTCACGGCCCCTCAGAGCCTCGCACAGCCCTGCAGAACCCCACACAGCCCCACTCCAGCAGGGGCGAGAGGAAGCTCAAGCCGGCAGGGTGAGGGAGATGTCACATCTGTGGCTGATGTGAGGCATCTGCTCGAAAAAGATGATATTTTGATTAGGGTGTGCATCTCCTTGATGCTCTGCAGCAGTTTGCCTGGACAGTCCGTGCAGGAGCTCCTCTGGCAGTGGTGATACAGGTGTGTGTGCCTTGAGTTCAGGATACACCCATCAATTTCAGCACCAAACCTAGCGGTAATGGAGCTCACAGCTCTAATGTACTGAATCTTACAACCCTCCATAATAATCCCAGTACTTTTATGACCAATAGAAATAAGTACTTTTTAGGTATTTAAGCGACATAGACCCTGGTTGAGCAGATGGAGGTAAGGCAGGAACAGCATTGGCTGAGTACTGAACACGGTTCTGTCCAGGGAAGGCATGGCCTCGGCTGGGTCTCTCCTCACCATGTGCAAAAGAGTAGTGACAGTCCTCAGGAACACCTAAAAGTGCTTTAATACCTTTCAGTTGGAAGCATTTACAAAAGAAAACGTATTATTGTCTAATACTGTATTTATCAACTGGTCAGAGCTCTAGCTCTGGTCAGCCTGCTCTGGGCTCGTAGCTGGCTCTGCTGGCTCGCTCGCTGTTGCCCTCTGGCGGCAGCCCGCGCCCGCGGCGGTCACCCACCGGTGACACGGGCAGCGCCTGTCCCCGGCATGGGCAGCGCCCGGCACCGGCACGGACAGCGCCCGGCACCGGCATGGGCAGCGACTGGCCCCGGCACGGTCAGCGACTGTCCCCGGCACGGGCGGCGCCTGTCACCGGCACGGGCAGCGCCTGGCACCGGCACGGGCAGCGCCTGGCACCGGCACGGGCAGCTCCTGGCACCGGCACGGGCAGCTCCTGTCACCGGCACGGGCGGCGCCTGGCACCGGCACGGGCAGCGACTGTCCCCGGCACGGGCGGCTCCTGTCGCCGGCACGGGCGGCTCCTGTCGCCGGCACGGGCAGCTCCTGTCACCGGCACGGGCAGCGATTGTCCCTGGCACGGACAGCGCCTGTCCCCCACCGGCACGGGCAGCGCCTGTCCCCGGCACGGGCAGCGCCCGGTACCGGCACGGGCAGCGCCGGTCACCCCGCACACCCCGCAGTGCTCGGGGGACATCTGCGCACTGATTTCCGACATTGGCATTCTTCCGCTGTGTTCTTCTCCTCAGTAGTACTGGTTGTTTGAAATAAGGAAAATGCCTTGTACAACTCCTTTAAATGTCGGTTCAGAGTAGGAAATAATCCCGATTCCAGATTCAGCCACTTCATTTTGAAATGAAAAAGGTAAAAAGCAGGCATGGTGTGCGCTGTGGAAAAAACATAACACGAGATGGAAACGTGTAACTTTTTCTCTGGGAATTGTTTTGAGGAGCATCTTGCCACGCTTTTTGGCACAGTCTCTTTGTGACCTGTCATCCTTCCGAAGCTCCTTCCAGTAACCCCCTTTTAGCAGCATTTTTGTGAAACTTTTAGAGAGGGCTCCGTGACTGGGAAATGTCATTAAAAATGTGTCCTGTCTGCCTAAGTTACGGGAAGTATACAATTTTTTTTTAATTTTATTTTAAAGTAAATTACCAGATTTTTAAAAAACTACTGGAACAACTTCCTATTTTTAATGATTCCTATTAATATTTTTATTGGTTTACAGGTAAAGTAGTTTTTTCTTGTTTTAAAAATACCCTGCAGTCAGCAAATCTAACTCTGTTTATTCTGGCTTGGATGTGTGATTATCAGTTATAAAGATTCTACAGATGGAAATTATGTTGGTGCATGCACTGGAATAGATTCTGGTTTCTAATATCAGATAGATTGTCTGATTTTGGTTAATTGGTATAGAGACATTTTTAAGCACTGGAATTACGATGTTGGAATTGTATTTAGGGAGAAGGTATTTAGGGAGCAGATCTGTTGGCTAAGTATGTTACGCCTTTTCTGAGCATTGCAGAATACTGTAAGTTTCTTTTTGCAAAGAAATATTAAACTACTGACCTGTATATGTTCTTACATTCTAAAGGGATGCAATTTTTTGGCTCTCTACCATGAAGTACATCAGGCTGTATTACTCTTAATGTTTGTATACATCTTATTTTTAATTTGAGTACTATTTCTCTGCAAGTTCAGCTATAACAATGTCCTGTTTCATTGGATCAGTAGTAACTGTAAACCAGTCATTGCTAATTAGCTCATATGGGGAATTTAAGGATGAAGATTCTGATTTTTCAAAATTATGTTCTATGAAGCACTGTCTTCATTGGGGAAAAATAACTACTATGACTGCTCTTCTGTAATAAATGGTCGTGTTGCAGCTGGATTATAGATGCATGCTAGTACTATTTCTGGGGTTGTGAAAACAAACTTAGTAATAATTAAAAAAAGGTTGAACTTTGCTTTTTGGACACACTTTTTGAGTTGTAATGCTGATACATTTCTTCTTTACAAACTTGGAATTTCAACACAGTATTACATGTTTGTTGTGTTTGTATGTCTTTATAAAGGAAAAAGGTAAGTCTAGTGGCAGTAATAGTGTTTTCCTCCCCAAAATATCTGTGTAGATGGATTTATGCTCTCTGTGTAAGAATGCGGTTTGACTGCACTAGAATATACTTTGTAGTACAAGTGAAGGATTTCAAATTAGTAATAGGTTGAAAACTGCTTCAGCTACTGAAGTTTTATTTTCCAAATTACTGCTCTCTGTGGAACAGTGTAAGTGATCACAAAGCAATGAGAGTGAAACAGATCTACAAAAAAACCTGCATGAGTTTTCACCCAAGCAAGCCAGCTTCCTTTTGAGCTCTCTGCTGGCACAGTCGTATCATTAAAGGGCTTTTTTCCCCCCTTTCATAAGCAATAAAATAATTTCACAACTGTAATGAATGCACTTCCTATGGTACATTTTAATTATATGCAGCTAATGATGGCATAGCTCGTCATTTCAAAAATTGTCTCATTGGCATTTATGACTTGGTGTAAACGCTCATATATCATGGGATTATTTGAAAGAACTGAAACTTTGAGAGATGTCAGGTTTGCCATGTTGAGGAAGGTGACTCATTAAACAAGAGGGGCTGGTTAGCAGTGGGAGACTGTAGAGCACATTTAGGCTACAGATATTGGAGTCAACAGATTTACTTAAAAAAATGTGTTACTGGATGTCACTTTTAAAAGCGATATCTTAGCCTTGAAAGCTTGCAGACCACTAAACTGAAGAATCCAGGCTATATCATGATTCAGAAGCATTTAAAATAGGAATCAGTCTCTTCTGCATCTCAGAAGCAAAAGTTGCGGGGGAAGTCACCTTTTCTGTAAATGGATTTACCAGCACAGGTTTTTAGAACTGTAACGTCATACTGTGAGAAAATTAAGAGTTTTAGGGGAAAAAAACTTTAAGTCAGCAAATCTTCTTTTTCATGATTTATATTTACAGGTCAGAAGGTGACCATTACAGTAAAAAAATAGTTGTTTGTACAGGATAACCTTCCCAGATGAGATGCAACCCTGTCCTAAACCTCTGAGTGTGCAGCCTAAGTTTCCCAGAGCTGCTGGGTGACAGTTGGGTGTGAGGTAAAGCTGAGCAAGAACTGTTTGAAAAGAAGCATAGACTAATGTTTGGCTTTTCTTTTTGTTTTAGTTATTCCATAGTTTTTCAGTAGATGCTAAATTTCTTTGATTTAGGGGAGGGAAGGATTTTACTTTAAAACACACCAGATAGGAATCTTAGGACAGGCTTTTCACACTCAGACAGCTGGAGCAGCTGTAGATTCCCCACTGAAATGAAAATGCAACAATTCAAGATTTAGAAAGGCAAAAAGTGTGACCAGAGCATTAAATAGAAGGGCCATATGATACTAAAATTAAGCTCTGTGTTTATTATAAAGAAAATCCGTGTTTTAGAAGGGAAAAAAATGAACTTGTTCCACCACTTTCTTTTTTTCTCAGGAGAAAACACAGAATATATCCTAGGTAATAAATCTGTTTTATGGCTCACATGAGAAAGGGTGGAGAAACTCCCATTATTTTCTTCCCAGAAATTGAAATACACATGAGCTAACATGGGAGACACTGGGATTTTCATCCAACAAAGGCACAGCTGGCTTCTGCTTTTATTATTTTTCTAAGCCTAATAATTTTTCATTTGATTAGCTGGTGGCTGACAAAACTATCACTTGCACAGTGTTTTGTATATTTAGTAGAGTAGGTGTGATACAAAAAAGACACTGTAATATGTGCCCAGAAATGTAGCAAAGCGTGTTCAGTTGATGAGATATTTCTGCTTGCCTTTTCTTAAAATGCAAGTTTCTATCATCTTGAGTTTGAATATCAAGAAAGTAACATCTTGACAACTAGAAACAGGAGAATTATGTAAGATTTGAGGATTATTTTTTCTTAATTCATGTTGTAGAATTGCATGATGCTGTGCACATATAAATAAATTGTCAGGAGTTAGTTGGCAGTCCACAGTGCCAGTTTAGCTGTGAGAAAGCAGTGAGACTATTTGAGAGAAGAAATGTCCTAGTCAGTGTTAGGAGGTGGGAAAAGTAGAGCCGCAAACAAGATATATCAAGGACTTTAAGTGTACACAGTGTGAGTTGTGGAGAGACCCATGGACACACTTAATGTGCAAAAAACAACAGCAGCCACCCCCAAACCCACCCAGACAATGAGATAAAGTGAGCACAGAGATAAAGGTGGGAGAACAGGAGCCATCTGCCGGGGATGGTACTCAGAGCCATGTCTGAGCACACCTCTGTAAAGCCACGGATGCTCAGTTTGAAACCAGGAGGGAGAACGGCCTCTCAGAACTCCTTCGTGGGCCTTCTGCAGAATAAAGAAAACATACTCAGGAATCCAGTATCCTGTTTTGCACTGACCATTAAAGCCAGGGACAAAGCAGGCTGGTTTCTTCTGTGTTGACTCTCCTGGTGTTTGAAGTGCTAAGCTGTGTTGCTGTCTGTGTGTTCTGGGCAAAGCAATGCTAACACCTTCCCTAAGTAAGCAACAGGGGAAGAAGAATGCAGTTTTATCCCAGATTGGTAGGTCTGTATTGTCCAAGTGCTTAATGTGTTTCTTGTTATTGTCAAAAATTCCCAAACAGCTTGACATGTTCTGGGGGCAGGAGAGAATGTGGGCTATCTGCTTCCACTCGAATATTGTGCGATGACTTCTCTGGTTTTGATTTGTAGTCATTTATAAGTGGCAGATACTCAAAACCATGTAAGATATTTCTAAGTGAAATTACTTTGAAGCTACAGGTTCATTGCATAGCCATCCTCTACCTTTAATGTCCTTTTGCACAGTGGCTGACTGGGGAAGGAATGATTTTGTAAGGACTAGTAGAACCTCTGGATCGTGTATCTACATTCTGACCTAGCTCCATTACACTCACTAAATAATCGTTGACAAGTTCAAGCTCTGTAACTATAGGATTGTGACTTTGCTAAATGCCAGGAGTCAGTATATGTTCAAGGACAAGGAAAATGACCTTAATGGAAAAATATGAGACTGCTGAAGTGGCCGTAGATCATCATGGGAGCTCTCTTTGGCTCTATCTCCCTTAGAGGCTTTATGCTGCTGGGGATCAGAACACTGTGGTGTATGGGACTGTTTCTTGGGACGTGGAAGTGTGTGAGCCTGTACCCAGCTGGCATCCCCGATGCCTGGTTCCAGCTGAGTGTTGCCCAGTCCAAAGGCCCAGGTAGTAGTCTCTCCAAAGGAGGTAAAATCAGTGTGGCCAGCTTCACTGTCCACTTCCTTTTTCCTCAATCTGCCTTGTTAGAATTTGCAGCTCTGTGCTGCCAGTATTTAGCTATTCGCGCTAATAAATTTGTGTATTGGGCCTGTTTGACCTTCTGAAGCTGTACCTTGAATTCTTGCCCCATGTTAGACCCTTTGATTGTTTTGTTCTCTGACGTATGAGATGATGCCACACTGGTTCTGAGCTGGGTGAACCACGTTCCTGTGTTGACTGGAGGGGATGTTCCTGACACGCAGCTGGGGATGCTGCTGGTTAGGACAGGCCCTTGGAGCAGAAGTTGCCCTGGTGGCACCACCTTTCCTGCAGTGCAGCACCGTGGCCTGGCTTTTGCACTCTGATCCCTCGTTCCAGGTGCAGAGGGCTCCTCACCCAACTTGCAGGAGGTTGCAGAGAGGGAGAGAGTCCATAGTGCTGTGCCAGAAAACCAGGTGATGGTCTAAGCAGGAGGGGCTCCAACCTGCCACAGTTACACAGCATTTGTGCTCTTTTGCTCTTGGTAACAGTTTGACCTTCTCCAGCCAGGTTCTCCAGTCTGAGAGTAATTGGAAACATGTGACACATGCAGGACTTCTTAAATTTTTTTTTCTAGTTGTATGTTTAGGCCTCCCTCCTTTCACTTCAACAATTGAGGGTGTTGGTTGCTTCCTCATGTTTGTGTAAGAAAAGCTTTTTATAGTCCGTTTTTCCAGTTGGCGTATGTACTTCCTCCACTGTAGCATAACACATCATTCTTCCCACTCCCTCCCAGACTCTGAAGCTAATGGAAGACCTTCAGGGCTGTTTTATTTGCAATAAAAATGGAACTGTAGAGTTGGGAATGGTCATTATTCCTGCCTTAAAATGTGTTCTTCAACAAGTTTTGTTTGTTCTTGGTAAACGGGAAGGATATAAGGAAGCAAGAAATATTCGGCCATATTTAGTTTATAGGACATTTAGTTTGAACTGGACATTTCTAGCTCAGTTTTTGTTTAGCTGAAAATCTGTCAAGAAAAACAAAATTTTGTCAGAAACATGAATGAAAGTGGGCTGCGTTCTTTTTTTTTGACAGAAGAATTCTTAATGTAATGCCAGATGTGAAGAATTTTTCAGTGTCATCCATCCCAACTTCTGCCAGGTGACAACTGTAGTGAAGGCAGTCTAGAAGCTCCACATCCATCCATTATTTTGCCCTGTAAGGGTGAGTCTAGCACAGTGACAGCACTTGAGCCTCGCAAATTTGAAGCCATGCTGGAGGTCTTTCCTTGATGGAACACCAGTTACACCAAAAAGAAAGGAAAGGTTGCATGGCCACTTTCATGTCACTGGCTGACAGAGTCCTGTCACTCTCAGGAGTGCACTGTGCCCTGCTTAAGGACAGTGCAGCACCTGGTTTGCCACAGCTTCGCTCCTGCTTGCTGGTTGTTTTTATCACCATTTGTCCAGGAGTGTTGCTTAGCCCCAGAATAGAATTAGTAATCTTTAATACAGCAGCCTTTTTTCTCTTGTCGATGACAGATAGATTATTGAGAATATCTACTTGGAAAGCCCTTTATTTCCAGATTTGGATGCTATTTCTCAAGAAAGGTTATGTTTTGGAACTATTTTTTCAATTTAAAGTATTTTTTTTTATATAATCTTGCAAGATTTTCCAACACTAATGAACACAGCCTAGGTCCTTCAGTGGAGGGGCATGTGCAGATATGGCCCCTGTGTATTGAACTGCCTCACTGCTTCAGATCTTCATTATTTTTAGCCTCTATATATGCCTTTGTTTTTCCCAAGTGTCTAGTTCTAAGGTGAGATGGTAACTAACCCAGTCAGGGCAGGAACTCACTCTTTTCCCATATGCTAGCTCCACTGTAAGCTTGCAGCAAAAAAATGGAGCTGAGAATCCTTGCATCTTAAATCTTACCATGGGATGTCTAAGGTCCTGACAGGTCGTTTTTTAGCTACTTTTGTATTCTGCAATTTCTCTATGAAAATAACGTTTTAAAGGCATTTGCTTATTTTATTGCTCCACTGCTAAATAATTGAAATCAGCACTTAGCATTTAATTATAGTGATTTTATATCATAATTATTGTATAGTGCCTGATGGTGTAATTGGGGATTTTTATAATAAGCCCCTAATTTTTAAAACAAGGGGGAAATCTCTGAAATTCATACCTTCATGCTTGTGCCCATTAAATGTGGTTATCATTATCTAGTGACGACGTATGTTCTTCCTAACTAGGATTCTCTTCTCTTTCGTGCTGATGCTATCTCCATGCTGGATTGTTCCTGTTCCTAGCAGCACCCCAGGGCAGTGGTGAGAAGTAAATGTGTCCCACGTGGCCGCTTTAGACAGCAGTTTTGGGTGTAGGAGAGGCAGTGCGGTGAAGAGGCAGTGGGGTGAAGAGGCAGCGGGGTCTGCGTGCCTCGCTGTGCCAGCAGCAGGGCAGGCAGCGGGGGAGCGGCGCTGTGCGTGTCTGCGCTGCCGGGCTGGTTGGAGTAACATGGGAGCGCTGCAGCGGGACGGGCAGCAGCGATTTGTTTGTTGCGCCGGGCGGGAGGAAGGAGCCAGGGAGGAACGCGGCTGAGTCAGCCGCTCTTCCTGGAGCGCCTCCTGGGGTGGTGCTGCTACAGGCGGCCCGCTGCAAGACTGAGCCTGAAGGCTCGAGCGAGCTGATTGCAAATATTTTGCAGAAGTCTTATTTTCTGGTAATTACTTTAATATGATTCAGTGTTTTCTCTTTTGTCTGATCTTGTTATGAGCCTTCTTGCCTGATCCTTCGCCCGCTGTCGTGGGAGCAGAGCGAGCGTTCCCACATCACGTGTACCATTCCCGCTGGCTTTGGCCTCTCAGGGTCAGCGGCTGTGAGTCGGTGCTGCTCAGTGCAGCCGACCACTGATGTGTCCTTTTGGAAAAATGACTGATCCTGGACCTGTTCTTGTGAAGCCTTTGAAACTACTAAAGTGGGGTTAGAGCAATTTGTAGAATTGGGGTCCAGGTATTGTTTGCCAGTTCACATTTCTAGTGATTTGTGAAATTAGAGCTCCTGTGGAACCTGGAACCTTGCTTCTGAGGCAAATGTGTATGAACTGAGTCCAAAGCACCCAGACTTCCACAGATATATGAAGAATGGCTAGGATTTGGGTTTCGGTGGGTCACCAACAGCATTTACTAGAGACTAATAATAACAGTGAACAGACTCATTCCATTCCCAGTTCTCTAGGGTTTTAAAAATCCAGCAGAACCAGCAAAATACCTAGAGCCCAGCCACTGAAATCCAGCCAAGTTTTGTAAAGATTACAATGGTAACTTCAAATAAATATAAATTGTGCTCTTTAATTGTACAGTTTTTTAAAAAGGAGTTATTTTGCCAAACCATAAATGTACCAGTAACTATACCAAGAAATAACCAAGGTTAAGAAATCCAAGATTATATGGTTTAGAAAAAACCTTTCTGGTATTTTTAATGCTTTTGTTTAACCATGTGATTTACATTTAATCCTAGTTAGACTAGTTAATACATACATATTTTTATAGCAGACCAAACGTTTCTCATAAGCGACTGACTGGTTTGTGTTATCCCGTTTGTTCAAGAAGGATGGGGGGAGAGAGGTGTAGAGTATAACTCGCTTGCATAATCTTTGGCAAGTAGTAGAAAAAATCTGTCTCAGAGAAGACCTACAAGAAATACATGGGTGCTCATTATTCATATTATCCCATAAAATTTAGAAGATCATTCAGAGACTGCCAATGAAGGTAATTTATGTATAAAACCTCATCCATGAAGAATTTATTGCCATAGTAGGTATAATATACTTTGGCACAGACTTCTTCCGTGAAACTAGTACTTGCAAATTTGAGAAAGCAACATACCAGAGACCTTGCAGGTTAAACTGTAGTCTGGTTTTATACAAAACACATTACAGTGAAGACTTTTCTCTTTTGAGAGAGCTAAAGTCAGTTGGTAAGTTAATGTGCCATGGCTGATGATGATGTGTGTGAACATCTTCACTGTGCAAGTAATCTCTTCAAAATCAGTGTTAGTTTAGTGCTGCTACCTTTGTGTAATTATAGATGTTTGTAAATATTTTGAACCTTAGAGGAAAGTGAGGAAACTGTAGGAGTCCATTCCTACAAAACATTTTAATTTGCAGTATCTAAAACTGAATGTGTGCTTTGCAAAGGTTGTTTGCTAACCCTGTTGTGAAGCCCAGACCTCATCTTCTTGGGAGGACTGCACTGGGAACATGGAGCCCCATCTTTCTCTCTGTCCTTTAGCAAAACTGCCAGATGAAGGCCCTGGGATCCCTCCATCTCATTGCCAGTTTGAGCCAGAGACATTTCTGGGGGTCCACAGGGAGGTGTGGCTCCTGTGTCCCACGAGATCCTTGCTGGTAGTCGTGGGCACGTGGTGGCCCAGATGAGGCCAGGACAAGGCTGTGGTTCCGTTGCAGTGCTGTCGTGCGCAGTCTGGGGAGATTTCAGCACTGTCTCCTCAGGGCTTGGGTGGCTCATGCAGCTGGAACAAAGATACATTTCCTTTTGTTCCTCCTGCTGGACTCTGATTTCTGTTTTCTTTTGAGATTACATTGTGCACATATGCTTTTATAGTTGCTGCCTCTCTTTGACCCAAACACTTTTACTTCCGTGGAAGTTAATGACATTAAATGAAAATCAGGGGAACCTATTGCCACTCCAAGATTTCTGCATAACACAAAGAAAACTTAAGATAGGGAAGGATTTGTTATACCATAAAATATGCCATTTAAATTCATGTAGCTGGGAATGGAGAGAAACAGCTCCTAGCATGATATATAAGAGGGAATGTGGCCCACATCAGCAAGGGAAGCTACAGGGCGTATAGCTATAGAAATGGACCAGAGTTCTCAGGCATTGATGTAGAGCAGATAGGACCTTTAAAATTCTTCCCTGAAAGGTACACAGTGGTGCTGGACAGCAGTCTGCTAGGCTTGGATTGTCAAAGAACATTATCAATTCCTCTGGGATTTTAACTGTTAATTCCAGGAAGTCTAGGTGTTTCAGGAAGCATTATTAAAATATTATGCTCTTTCTTCCGGATGTGGATCCTTGGACAGTACACTTATACTTAGCCTTTTCTCTGTTGGCTTGCTCTGCAGGAGAAATCCCAAACTATTGAGAACAAAGATAACTTCCTGTGCCAGGTGTATTAGCTGGAATTATCTCTGTTGTAGAAAGAAATAACTTTTCTCTTGAAAGTGACATGGGATTTTTGACGTCAGCGAAGATTTATCTCATCAAGGATGTCACTGCTACTAAGAAAACCACACTGGACTCATATCTGAAGTACTGTGTTCAGTTCTCTGCTTTTCCAGATGGATTCAGTGGAGTTAGGGATGGTACAGAAGATGACAGCTGAAACAACTGGGGAAATGGAACAACTGTCATATAAAGAGAGATAGAAAAGTCTGGTACTTTTCAGTTTAGAGAAAGACAGATATTTATCACTGAGATTTACAAAATCATGGAAGTGATGAAAAATCCAGATGTGAAACTGTTGCCGTCCAAATCCTGCAATGTAAGAACTAGAGGGCACTCAGTGTAGGTAGTAGGAGATCAGGTTTAAAACAAAGAAGAGAAAATACTGCTTCATATTCTGGAACTTCAGGTAGTGAATTTTTTGCCATGATAGGTAGCAAAGGCAAGGATATAATCAGGTTCAAAAGAGATTAGGCAATTTCATAAAGAGAAACAGAACTGCAAATGGACAGTGAAATTGTGTGCCCTGTAACATCATTTGTGCAGCAATTGTGCATGTGCAAGTATGGAGGGCAGGAGGAAGGGACTGCAAAAGCAGCCAGGCTTCTGTCTTTTTCCTAAACAGTGTCTCTAATCAGCATGGCACTGGTGGAAATCAGGTACTGGGCCAGATGGACCAGTCATCCGACCTTGCAGGGCATTTTTGTCTGCCATACAGTACCATACCATGTTCTACTTTGTAAGGGTTTTATTGTTAGTGCACTGAATTCTCATAAGGACAATCAAGAAAAAAGGTAGCATGTTAATACTCCTTTGTTGATACCTGAAATATTAATGTGTTTTAAAGTCTGATCCATCGATAGTCAAATGCCTGCATGTCACTAACATGGCATTTATTTGGAAAATGTACAACTTGGAAAATGAATTTTGTGTGTTTATTTTTCTTGGCAGTGGGTTTTGGGTATCTCAGAAGGGAAAAGCTGTCCAGGTGCAGTGAAACTGTGGTGCCATGAGTGCTCTGGCAGGAAGCAGGAATGCAGGACAAGCATGCAGGAAGCTGGATCCGAGTAGTTTCTTCTTGCTCCAGTACTGCGTGCTGCTGAGACGTCTTTGTGCTGGTTCCAAGTAGGCCAAGTTGAGCCAGTGAAACCACAGGGACTTTGGGCCAACCACATCCACAGATCAGGGACCCAGAATTTAGGTCATGGTCCGTATTCCAGGCACTGGGCTTTAATGACACCCCGGAGCTGCGGTGACATCCCTGCAGTTTGGAGCATCCTCCCCAAGCACCCTGTTCTGTGCCTGCCCAACACCCCACAGGCTTTGGGCTACCTGCAAAGAGGGAGGGGGGAAATCTCCTTTTCACTTTAATATAGGACACAGAGAAGTTCTTTAAAATGTGTTTGGGTGGAGGTTTTTTGTAAAAGAAATTGTCTTCTGTATGGCTTTGTTGTTGTTGTTGGTTTTGGTGGGTTTTTTTGGTGTTTTCTTTTTTTTTTTGTAATATTAAGCATATCAACAAAAACATTGTTTGCTTTACTCAGAGAATGTGGGCTATGTTCATGTGGAGACTTTTGAATTTATGTGTAGCTCCTGTACTCTGGGCACAAGCTTTTAGTAGGGATACTTAGATGAGCCATAAACTGTGAGTGCAGCTCAGGTCGGCTCCTTGTGTCTGAGGAAACTGGTGGTGCTCTGCTGTTGATGAGAAATCCACCGTAAAGAAATCCTCACTCGTGGTCTCAGGTGTTTGATTGGGAAACACGTTTAGCTTTTAATCAAAAGAAATGGAGTGTTTGGTTCTTAGGAATATCTTTTCTCTTGTTTCAATGAAGTAAATGTTAATGCAAATAAAGAGCTTAAAGCAGTCTGACTAAAGCCTCAGCTAATTGAGCTTGGTTCTGTGAGAGTTTGGATGTCATCATCCTTCTGTTTTCCACTTTTCTGGGGAAGTGCCTCAGCTATATGGCAAAAATAAAAAAAAGAAACCTTTTAAATCTTCATACTTAAATACATTTATGAATAATTTTAGTTACTGTTTACTCCTTGCAAATTTATCTTCATCTGAAAAAAAGTTTCAGATGTACTGTTTTCCTAACAACAATTTGACCTTCATCTTTATACATAGTTTCACTATTCTTCCTATCAGCATTTAGTTCAAAGGAGCACTTGGAAGCACGCAGGCAAAACCCAGTTCCATTGTGTAAAATAGAAATGTGTGTTTTATATCACAGGAGTTTAGAGAACAATGCAAAGGTCAATTGTGTTGCTTGCTCTCCTGTCACATGATGTGGGTGTGTATATGAATGCATCCCTGGAATTCCACTGTGGGATCTGCATCTTTGAAGCTGATGCTAAAATTACTGCCGAGGCTCTTCCAAAGGCGGATACTGATAGAAGATTCAATGAAATCGAAGGTCGCCAGTCTGGTAGGCGTTGAAAGATACCTGGCTATGATACTATTTCTGATTTAATAATGCGAACGGGAGGCTAGCCCTTTGTAATAATTAGGACTAATTACTGAAGAGGTGTTGACAGATGGGCTAAGAGGAAACAAACTGCCTTTATCCAGTGGCTTAGAGTCAGATTACTAGTCTTGTGTTATCTGTTTCTCAGAAAGTAGAAGCTTCAATCATTCACTAAGTCTTCAAAGGGGAAAGGGATCCTAACAATATACAGGATTTGGGATGAAGCTATGAAATAAGTCTTTGACTCAGAATGGCTAAATTAATCTCCTTTCCGTAAATTATCATACTTTCAAAGTTTGAGTTACAGATGGAGAATCTGATTGTAGTACTGAAAAATATGTGAAATCAATATTGATGACTGTCCTGTTGCTGCTTCTGCTCATGGATTAGTCTAAGCTTGGTTCCTTGCTGTTAATTATATTAATATGAATTCTTTGATGCCCTCTTATGCCATACTTGCTATCCAGCTGAAATGGAGACAAGGGGAAGTAGTAAGTACTCTTTCATTCAGTGGGTGGTTTATGCAGATGTCATATCTGATCAGCAAGCAGAAAATACATCTGCTGAAATTAATCAGCAAGCAGAAAATACATCTGCTGAAATTAATTACAGTTATTTACCTTTTTAGGAGACAAGATCATGCATATTCCAGGAAGAAAACAATATATTACAATACAATTGCATTTACTGAAAAATGAGTCATTGATGTAGGATTTCCTTAAAGAGTATTTCTTCTCTCCTTTTGAATGTAGTGTCCATCCAGCACATCTGCATGAAGTAGATATGATTGTCCAATTTGAATGGAGTTAACAAAGACATTCAGGGATTAATGCTTTGTCACCAGAATGAGCACTCAGTGTGACTTACTTTAGGCAAATGATTTAAAAGTCTAGCAACCCTCCATCTTCTCAAATGACTTTTAAGTGCTTTTCTCCCCACTCTTCACCATATATAGAACCTGGTTTTCTTAGAAACGTGATAAATATGGTTGCATTCGATAGCATTTATAAGCAGAGGTAGCATTCAATTATTTATTTACTTTTAACAAAAGGGGCCTTTTAATTAGTGTTTAAATATTTATAACAGTTTTATTGTGCTGTAAAATCGGTTATACTTTGATCTAGATTTTCTGGTTTGAGATAATAGGGTTGGTAAAAGTTTTCCTAATGAATTTGGTCAGAACATGACATAATCTGATTATCTGATGAAAGATTGACACTTCGGTTCCTGCCAGCATAAAAGTGTGGTACAATGGGGGCTGTTCAGCACAAATTCAAAGGCTGGGAGTTCAAGTTCAGGTACGGCAGAATTGTTCAAAGTTTCAAAGTAATGCAGTGAAACAGTGTTGCATTTTTCACTACATTTTCAGTCAGGAGTAATTTGTGGTGGATAAGAGGAGTGAAGGTTGACTTTAAATGTGTACACTGCAACTCCAGTCTGTAACTTTGGGTTTATTTCCCTCCATTTGCTAAGTAGTAGTTAATGTTACTCGTTAAAATGTAGAGAAACTAACTGGTCAGAACATGACAGACATAGGAAACAGTACCAGAAACTGGGAATTAAGCATTGTCAGTATTCAACCTGTTAAATGTGCAATCAGGTTTTTTATTAATATCCCTCACATTTTAACAATTTAACTGTTTCACCTATGAGCCAATGCTTGTGTGCTTGGAGATGAGCATATTTAACTAATGCATCCTGCATGCTTGTGTAAAATAGATACAGATTTATGTGACCAAACTGGCATGAAAGAATAGTATGTCTAAAGTGTAAGCTTAGCCTAAACTGTTAAAATAAACATTAATTTTTTCGTTTGATAGTCAGGTAATATTTGCTTTGTAAATATCATTCCTGTTTGCAGTGGAATTGTAGTGATCCCTACTAGATTTCTTGGACTAAGTTGCTCTCCAGTAACTTTGCTTATCCAAATACTTACCCTGTATGGAGGAATCCTGGTAGGCAGATGACACATACAATTAGTAATTATGCTTGAGTTTTGGGGGGATATTTCATAGCAGAAAAATACTTTAAAATCTGTTATTTTGAGTAATATATTTAAAAGTGGTGTATATAACACTAAGTCTTTTCTTTCTTTTAAATGCTGAAGGGATTCTTGGAGAAAGTAAAGTGTTAAGTACCAAGTGCAATAGTCTTTACTGAAATGCAGTTTGTTTCTGACCTTGAGAGGATTTTTCTGACCTGAATAAGGATTTAATGTTTTAATCTAATGAATCAGTACAGACTGTCCACATTGCTTTGTTTCGTAAAATACCACATGGCACGTGAATCTTGGTGTCTGTGGGAAGGGACCGTCTGTGCCTGAAGTCACTGAGTGGAGCCCTAATCCCAGTCCTAGGGACTGTGCCACCTTGGGAGGTCACCTGCTGTCCCTGCCACAGCTTCTCCACCTCCAGAGAAAGAGCTGTAATAACAAGGGTCCCAGAGATGTGTTGTAGTTTACACAGAAGCAGAAGCTTCCCAAGGAGGAAATGCTTTATGAAACACTGGTGTAATGAACGGACACTGCAAATCCTCCCTCATTTGAGCAGTCTCACCGATATCTGGCAGTTTGGACAGGCATAGATCAGATCCAAAATTTGGATTTCAAAACACAAGCTGGTCACAAATAGGAATTACCTTTGGTTATTTGATATTCCTTCTGTGTGTATGTCAATTTACCTTGTTTGCTGTTTGCAGTTTTCAAGTAGGCTTTTTTAACTGTTATGAAACAAATGTTGAGAATATAAACATGGGGGTAGGACACAGGTACAATATTCTGACATAAATGCATCTCCCACCATGTGCTGGTGAAGTACATAGCCTGTTCAGTTAATTGCAGAATATTTTTTTCCTTCTTTTAATGAATATGTATTTTGGGAATGTATTTTGCACTTGTCTTCTTAATTCTATGAAATGAAAACTGTGTCATTAAAAGAAATATTTTGGGAAGCACTGTCAGAGCTCAGCTTGCAGTGTAGTTTAATTAATTGCCTGCCTCTGCACAGCATCTCTCCCGTGGTAAGTTGTACACAGTACGGCGGTGTTTCATAAGCAGAAGTCATGCAGCCAGGAACACAAGCTGAAGTTTTAAAAGTACATGAAAAGTAGATTGCTTCATTGTGTCTTCATAAAGTGTCACTTCTCACTATCTTCTTCCACCAAATGAGTGAAAATGCAAATTTCAGGGACGTTCATATAAAAAAAAATAAATTGAAGACTTCTGACTGTAAACAACAGTCATTTTTACCTCAAGTATGGCCAAAGCAAAATAAAATACAACACTACTAACTCCACGTGTAATAAAATATTTGTATGTATTTCTTTTATCAGAGTTTAATCCAAATATAATATTTATAAAGTAATAAAAGAATTTATGTACTTTGTTTTAGTTGAATCGAAGGTGACGATGCAAAATTAAAATGCAGTGGCTTTTAAAACTTAGGAAGATACTGAATTAATTTAATTTTAAGATTGGTATGAAAACGGGATTTGGTCTCTTTCTCCCTTTTTGTTGACTGTATCAAGCCAGATCCTGAGCAGACCTTAATGCTCATAGCAACAGCTCCATTTCTAGCAGCTCTGGACATGGTCCTGTACATCAGGAGTCAATTGATAAGTCACTGATAAGTGATGTATTGTAGAAGTATAAATTCATTTACCATTGGTTATATTTTATTATGTAATATCATGTTACATATACTTTCCCTTAATTCTGAAAACTCTTGTTATACTTCACATTTTGAAGAAGAAAGTATAGAAGACAAAATGTCATCTGATTTGTACTGTGTTGCATGTTCCTATGCCCTGTGGGAGGAAAGGAAAAGTAATAGAACAGACAAATAAATAAACGTGGTGTTGAAACTGGCATGACAGTGTCTGCTCTTGCACAACAGAACTGCAATCAATTTATTGTCTTCATTGGTCAAATGCCAGAATAACAGTATAATATTATACAAGAGTAGATTAATTAAAGTGTAATTAGAATGGAATAAATTAAACAATCATAAAAGTTTGTCATGGGAAAAATATGTGTTTAGAATTAATTAGTTTTCAAATAAAGTGATATTTTAATTGCTCAGAGTTACAGAATCCTTAATTGCAGACATATAATTCTGGCCTAAATAACTTCAGTTGCTGTAACAACTTGATATATTTCTTCTCTGTCAATTCTTTTTAATAGTTTGTTACCAAACAAGATTATTGCCGGAATGTCTGCAAAAATGTCTGGAAGACGTTTAATTAAGCCCATGCTATCTGAGGACATTATTAGCTCTTGGAACCAAAAGATTTGTGGCTGATGCTGCACTATGCAGCACCCTAATTAAGGAGGATGGGCAGACAGAGCCCCGTGGCTGATAGATTGCTGTGCATGGCTGAACTGGAGAATACTCAAAACAGTCTTTTGATGGTCCTTGGCTTATCAATTTTCTGCCAGATTTCAGTGATTTATCACATGTACAAACTTAAATTCATTCTAGATCTGATGTTATGGTGAAGACAGACTTGTATATATCCTTTTTTAAACTTATTTTGTGTGTATATAAACTCATGTTCATATTCTTCAGGTTTTCAAAGTGATTAAGCATTTCTTGTCTTTTTTGTCCCCCAATAATTTTATGCAGAGTGTGCTGTAGAGCTGAACTACTATGGGCTTTTATGCTTTCTTTCTCCAAACAAGGCTGGCTGTAGTTATACCATTGCACTTTCCCAAGCAATTAATGGTTTCAGAAAGTAAAACAGATGGGTGTCTTTTCCCTCATCTGCAAGTTGAACCTGCTTATGAAACACTAGAATTTCATCTGTTTCAGCTGTATTTCACGCTGTATTTTAGGCTCCCTTATTAAAAGCTAGTGCAATAACATGAGAGGCAGGGGCTCATATGTTTTCAGACCCCGTATTTTTGGCATAAATGTATCCATTATATTTGTCTGTCTCCAAAATGTTTACTTCAGAAAGATTTGCAATGCCCAAAATGTTTAATTGTATTAAAAAAGGTCAACCAGTTGATAGCTGAAGGCACATATGTCAGAATGAAAGACTGAAAAAAAATTATCAGTCTGACACAGGGGGAGTATTAGAATGATTAATGTTTATGTTAATTTATGGCTTTTACATATTGATTAATAGCTTTTTGTTCCAGTGACCAAAATGTGTAAGTGGCAATGAGATCCATATGCTAACTCAGTGTCTTTCAAATGATTATAATCATTCTTAGTTTTGTTCCCATGCTGAAACTATGTTTTCATATAGGAAATAATTGTTGTACAGTGACTTTTTTAAAAATTGCAGATGGAAGTATTCGAAAGTGAACCTCGAGACACAAGCCTGGGTTTCCGTATTCTTGAAGGTTACACACTGACATTTATATACATTTTTCTTGAAAACTTCATTACTTAAAATCATAATATGTTGTGGTTTAGCCTTGTTCAGGTAAGGAATGCTTACAGACAAAAAAAGGTGCTAATGCTGTGAGGAGTCATTATCTGAGTGGAAATCATTAAAAATGTGTTGCGTTGCATGATGGTTATTAGTCATTTTCTTGCCTGCTCCCATAAGATTTCTTGGCATATCACCAGTTGCTGATAAGCAATTTTGTTTGCTATCTGTCCATTGACTATTACAATTAAAATGTGGAGACTTCCATCATTCATTGTCTAAATGTCAAGAGAGAAGGTAATTTTGGGGATCTCCTGAGAAGGGATGAACTCCTATCTTCCCTAAAAGTCAGGGAAATGGAGGTTCTCAGCAGTTCTCGAACTGAGTCTTTTGAAGTGTTTTTCTGAGCAGGCAGTCATTGTTAGTCATTAGAAATGAGATGGTGACTATTTAGAATGAAAGCTCTGACAGTATTTAGTGTTCCCAACCTGTAAGAGGAAGGACTCTTGTCAGCTGTAATGTCGGCTGTGTGGCAACAGGTTTATGATATCAGCTAATAAAGGATTCTGCAACTGGGTCATATAAATCACTGCATTCTCTTTGACATTGGTGTGTCCCTAACTAGCAAGTTTTGCAAGCAAGATAGAAATCTGTCTACACTATCTGGATGCAGTATTTTCTAGTGCAAGCACAAACACACATGAATGCTCCCAGTCCACTGTTGTGATTTTCTAAAATTAAATATTATTATTACCATAATTAATTTAGGTTTTGAAGTCACAAATATACATCACAGTGCTTAATCTTTACTTTGGCAGTCATAAATAAATAGTAATATGAAAAATAGCCAATTCAAAATAAAGTATTTTGTTATCCTTACCTTAGCTATTAAGAGTGCTTTATTAGTACATTTACTGGTTAAATCAAAAATTTACAGTAATTCTGATTTCTGCTTGACATCAGTTTCTTGATTTAAAAATTTCTACTGATTTCTAATTTCCACTTGAAATAAGTTATTTTTTAAATTTGCTTTAAAGAAATCGTAGAAGTATAATACAGTTGCTATCTCATTTTAGCACTGAAGATAGAAATAGGAGTTTTAAACTGAAAGCTGCATTGTTATATGACTGCCAGATGAATTTTCCTATATACTGGGGCTCTGACCTTGCAACTGCTTGTGTAGCACTCCCACATCTCTTGATCAGGCTTCTGCTGGATTTGCTTTTGCTGGTGCACGTTTTTGCTTTGTACACAACAGACACATCATGTGTTTCAGGCAGCTGGGGTAAGAATCCAAAAAGCAGGTTGCCTGGCTTTTGGTTTGGGATTTTCACTCTTCCCTAAGTGTTTTGTATGTGTTAGCTTGCTTCAGGACCCAGAAAGGCATTTCTTTGTACAGCTGAGTTACTTTTCACCTCAGCTGCAAAGAGATTTCTTTAGTCTCACAACATCTCTTTGTATTGCTGACTTCCCTGTTTCAGTGTGTTCTGGTATTTTTTGGTTTGTACATGTAAAATGAAAAGCTGGGCTTAAAAATCTGTCACAACATGTCTGAAGAATTGTTTACCAAATCATATACCTGCTTTCAGACCATTTGTAGTCAATATCCGATAAAAATTCACTTTTGCAATCAGATGAGGTGAACTGTAACTCATTCGACTTGCGTGGATTTGTCTGGCATCTCTTTTAATGATGTATGAAAATGTTATTGATTGAATGGGTTCTTGTAGTGCTAAATTCCACTTCTCTGCTTCTGAGAAGTACCGTAGGACCAGGCAGCATTTTCTGACAGCCAGGGATATCTGAGATATTTCCAGGTGCCGCTGTGTTGTAGCACAATTCAGTGAAGGGAACCGGGTGCTCCGGGACCCTCCGGCTCTGCCGTGGCTGCTGAGCCACGGGGAGAGGCCGAGGCACTCCCGGCAGCCCTGCTACGGGCATTGCTTGGGCTGAGAGCAGTCTGTGGTTTCACCACTGAGAAACCTCCTTGTCTGCAGTGGTTGGAGGCTGGAAACGTGGGAACATTGCTTTTGGAAAGCTCGTACCGCAAGGGCTGCCCGCTGGATTTTAATGGTGGAGGTTGCAAATGTAATGGAACAAACAAAATTGTTTGCATTGCACTATTAACTTGAAGGAGTCTGTTATTTCTGTTGACTGCCTCTGCAGATGCAGCTCATGACCCACTTCCAAAACACACTCATGCACTAGAGCACAGCGTGCTGTGCAACAGGGAAGAGTTTGTCAGGGGGCGCAGGTAGGCACAGAACTGCAGGCTCAAAAAACGCTTGTGTATGAATGAAAAAGTCTGGAAAGGGGGAAGAATAATTTATTCACGTCTTTCTCAGCTCATTCTTTGCTCTGATTTTTCCTTTGGGAGGGTGGCACCTGGTTGACTGAGAATTGTCAAAAAATAACAGGGATTTCGTATATCTGTTAGTGAGCACACCTGGATGTGTTGGATGTTTTGCAGTAGTAATTATGTCTGCACACCTGCTGGTTTCATTCCCAAATCAGTTTGCCAGACATGCCTAGGGAGATTTATTTCTGCTATACCTGAAAAAGCTCTTTTACCATTGAGTTTTTAGTACTCTAAATAAGCCTAAAGAAAAATAGAAGAGGATTTTTTTCCTGTCTTTGCTTGAGCCGTTGGTATCTCAAAGTGAACTGTGGAGTTTGTTAGGGGGAGAAGGGTGTTTGGATGATATTTTAATAGCAATTTGTTTTTGCTTCAATGTGTGATAGAAATACAAGTGACAGGAGTGGGAACAGGAGAATTGCTGAATTCTGCTGGAATTTTTCCTGTGGGAATCTGTTAATGTTTTTAATTCTCTGAGAGATTTTTCTAAGGTAATCCTTTTGACATTTACATATTTTAAATGACTCTCATTAAATAAAAGCTTAACTTTTTTATATCATATGCTGAAGTGATGATACTGAAATACCACTGCATAGAAATTCAAATGGTTTGAGGATTATTCTAATTGCAACCTAAGGGAAGTAAGATTTGTGAGGGATATTAATAGTGAATTGTTCTTTAAAATAATGCAGTTTTGAAGGAAATTTAATTGTTCTGCCATTTAGCAGATACATTTTCTTAGACAAAACCCTTTTTGGTACCTCATGTGTGATGCACTCAGCCGTTCACCAACTGAAACCCTCATTTGAGCAGCTGGGTTTCCACTCCCCACTCGTGTGGCAAATGCGACTTGTGCAGGAGCCCCAAGGGTTTGCAGTGCACTGGTGAAAAACCCTTCTTGTTGTCTGTGTCACCTCAGTGCAGCTCAGCTCCTGGAGGGGGATGCTGTTACCAGTGCAGGGAAGGCTGGAAGAAATAAGAAGTGGAACATCTTTTCCAAAAAACCAAAGAGCCTGATGGTGAGGTGTTGCCTCTCTTGCAGGTGATGCCATCTTGCAAGCAAATACTGCCATGAGCAAAATGATTCATGTGTTCATGTCTTTTAACTCCTTGCACAAGAGACAGGAGTCATAGCATGAGGATAATAACACAGCGACAAATATATAGCATAGCCCAGAAATGCCTTTAAATGAACTTTTTTCTGTAGGTTGCACTTTGCTTGTTCAAGCCCTAGAGCCAGATTTTGCTCTCAGACCAGACTAAATACTAAGCAAATTCATTTAATTAAATTTGTTGCAGATATCCCCAGTTAACAAGAACAGATTGGTCTCCCTGAGGCTAGATGGAGTTAACAAGAAAATAAATGTTGTGCTAATTAGACAACTCATTTTAGACACCTGGGGTGAAACTTTAAAAAGTCCTAGAGATGTAGGATTGAAAATTCATTTGGAAATGAGTCTTAGGCTTCTAAATCACTTAGGCACTTTTGAAAAATTCCCCCAGAGGCTTTAATCATCTCACAATCATCATATTTAGGATGTTTGTGGCTGTCTGCTTAGCAAAGCACAGTATAACCATTATCTGTTCGAATCCGTACACCACAGTGTATTTCGTTATCCCTGTAAGGCAGAGAGGCTGAGCTACCTGGTGAGTTGAAGGTAGGCTAAATGTCATGGTTTTGAGGATGTTTGTGTGTCAACAGAAACAGAAACACATTGGTGCTTTCTTGGAGTTATCAAAGTACCAATACACCAAATTTCCATCTCTTTGCAACCTCATGGGACTTTCTGTAGGTACCTAAGAACTTTTTATTAAATCTTGTCTTGAGTGACTTGTCCAAGATCACGGATTAAAAAAGACAGCAAAGATGAAATTTTATAGTTCAGCACCTGCTAGGAAGGAAAATGAGACACTAAATACTGTCACACTGCCATTCATCTGCCAAATCATGATAGGAAGTAATAAGGACTCAGTAAAAATTAGGTTTAATATTAAGCCAAATTTCCAGATTCACATATACGATTAGCAGAAAAGCAAGGAAAGAACCAGACTCTAAGGAGCAAAAAGTCGCTTCAATAGCTTGCAGCCCAGAAGTATGTCTTCAGTAGGTTTTGTTTTCCTATAACTGGTTGAGGATTTTTCTGAAATATTATCCTTGTAAAGACATGCATTAGTAGTGTCTGTCTCATGCCAGGTAAAACCCTTCCCACAGCCACGCACACACTTGCTGTCTGTCAGCAAAAACTTCTGTGTCAGTAATTAGAAAAATGCTATTAAAAACCTGCCTTGTAATCCCAGATAGCCTCTGGGTTGCCTCAGTTCTATTTCCTTGCTCAGTGCAGTGAGCCAGAATTGCTCCACCGTGAAGTGGGACCCCACTCCTCTGACAAGCTCTTAGCTACTCTTTTATTTATCTGGTTCTACAGAGTGTCATTTTGAGGGCACCAGCACACAGCTGTAGTGCCCCAAAGAGGCGTCCCTTGGTGACAAAATCCTTGGTCTAACAGGTTTATAACAGATGGAGCATGTTACGGGTGGGCTCTTGGGAGCCGGATCTCACCGTGGGGGCAAACCGGTACATCGTGTACATCTGAAAATTTACTCCAGCCTGCCATGAGTCTGGATCATCCAACAACTTCATAAAAGAGATGAGTCAGGGCCCTAAAACACAGAGGGTATCCACTGAGCTCATTATTTTCTTACCTAATTACACAGTGCTATTGAGAGAGAACTGCACATTACACTGAAGAATCCTGTTTCATTACGAGCCCTGAAAGATAATTGCATTTAATTAGAACCTATAGATACCATGGTGATAACTGATCTATGAACACTTAAGTAGACCTGCAAATGAGGTGCGTTAGCAAGTGCATCTGGTAAACTCAATTTGAAAGCTGGTACAGAGGTGAGATGACAATGGAAAGTTGGGCTGTTTTGCCATGGACCTCACAGCTCTTGCTGTGCAATTCCTGCAATTCCAGTGCTGCGAACCAGCAGGGAGACAAACACCTGCTGATCTTCCCTTACTGAATTTAGAACACTTTTTGTGTAATCTGGGGTAATATATGCATGGATGGGGAAAAGTGATGACAGTTGACATGTGTAGTGGCAAAAGCTGCCCTTTTCCATTTGGGGTTAGGTCAGAAGCAGATATACAGTGCTAGAAATGCCACAGGTCAGGTAACAAATGCTTTTCATGGTGAAAATATTTCTTGTAATGGACATGATAATGCATTTTCCAATGAACTGCAAACTGTACTTCCAGTTGAATCAGCTTCTGGTTGCCTTGTCTCAGCACAGGTCTGGAGGGTCATTTGCACATTTTCTGTTTGTCCTCATCCTTCTCCAGTGCTTGTGCACAGCTGCCTGCAAAGCTGTTAATATGAAGGGAAATGCCTGGAGAGGGGGCCAGAGCAGTGAGTGCCTGTGGGGATCACACAGGCTGTCCCTGTGAGCTCAGCAGGAATTGTCCTCTGCATTTCCCGTGTGGGACAGGGCAGCCTGTGTGCTGCTCTGTGCTGACTCGGACCACATTTGACATGAAGCTGGAAACATCCATCTCTTGATCCTTTAGGGAATACAAACCCCTTGGAATAAAATGTTTATTAGCACAGTAGTCACTCAGTTAATATGAAGTACTGCATTTCTTTTTTCAAGAAACCATGCTTAGAACCAAAAATTAAAACACTTGGAGTAATGGGATTCTTGTGTTGAGTGATCATGACTCCCATCTCATCTGAAATGCTTTTCAGTTGATACGGTCACTGCAGTACTTTTCTGAAAAACATAAAAGTCGTGTTTTTGTGGGGAGGAAGGGGAAGGACTTAGCCAGGGGGCTAAAGTGGAATGATAAATTGCTTGCCCACTCAAATTATGGGTGTCAAGTTTCTTGTATTTTGTAGCTCTTCCCTTTAGCAGCAGGGAGAGCAGCTGACCGGTGTGGGATTTACAAGTGTGCGAGAGGTGCGTGCGCGTGGCCAGCTCGGCACCTTGCTGAGAGAGGAATGCAGCAAGGAGCAGGATGAACACCTGCTTCATCAGCTCATCTTAGGAGGAAATACCTCACCCTCAGCTGGGTGGCAAATAGAAAAAAACTTCAATAATGAAGATTCAAAGAGGAAAGAGGAGAAGCAAGTGTCCTGCTCAGAATATATTTAAAGTTGTCATTTCTCTTTAGGCTGCCTTACCCTTCTGTGATATCTGTGTCTGCTTCTCACCCCCCCAGTTCATTGCTCCAATGGCTCTGCCACCTCCGGATCCACAGTTTGTGCTCAGAGGTACCCGTGCTGCAGTCCACACTCTGCATTTTTCCTGTGGAGGCCCAGAACCTGATATCCCCCTTCTTTTCTCTGGGTAAGTACACCGGGATTTTTGGCTGTGCTGAGCATCATATGGTTGTTTCCTTTTGAATTGAGGTGTATTATTTTGACAAAGTGTTTCTGGAGAAGACAGCAGTGTGCATGGTTTTGCATGATGGGTGTGTTACCTGTGCCTACAGCTTCAGTTTTTGAAGCAAAACAAAACAGAAAAAATAGGAAAAGCATCAGACTCTGATCACCTCCATGCAGTGCTTACACTAAAAGCATCTCTTCCTACTGCCAGGTCTGAGAACGGGATTATCCATGTCTGGAACCTGAAAACACACAGAGTGGACACAGCATTGGATGGCCATGGAAGAAAATCTGTCTACTGCGTGGAGACAATGGGTGGTAAAGACAGGCTTCTCAGGTTAGCAAAGCAGGCAAAAACCAGTGAAATTATTCTTGTCTCTGTGACATTTTCTTGTCTCTGTGACTGAAGGAAAAAAAGGGAGGGGGTGGGAAGGATTCTCTTAATTCTGGAGGCATTTAAAGTTTCTCCAACACATATGGAAATGTACTGAAGTACAAAAAGACAGAAAAACTCTAGAATAAAAAGTGGGAAGAAAAAAGATAGAATTAATTTCTTTATGATGTATGTTATGACATCATAACAGCTTGGGACCTGTAGTGTCTTTATTACTGCCCTGAGAACAGGTGAGGTCTTTGGGTCAAAGAAATACACTTGGATTTGAAGTTGAGGAACTTCTCACAGCTGCTTCTTGGGGAAGATTGATGTAAAGAATATATAAATAGAGGGGAGATGGAGAAAAGGTAAGGAAGGAAGAGAAGAATTAGAGATGGAGAGTGGAAGACTGAAAATGAGCAAGAATGCTGAGTTTCACACTTTTGCTTTGTTGCAAAATATCTTCTGTTCTTGTTTAGCAAGGGAAGGTCAGGAAGATTTGTGTACTTTGGATTAGACAGATGATCTAGAGTAGATGCCAAAGTGTCTGTATGATTAGGAGGTGTTCTGACATGTTTATCTAGAGAAGACATCTCATAATATACAGTGGAACTCATTAGCATTTATATTTCTTATCTGCTTAAGTACAATTATCAACGCTTTCCCCCATAAAATCCTATTGAATGAGCATTGTTTGTATAGTTATAGTTTTTCCATACCTCAGTTTTTGCTGTATAGTTCTAAGAGTTCACATAGCAGTGCAATTTTGGGACATCATTTACCTCTATTTTGTATTTCTCTCTTGTAAAGCTAAATCACAACAATTTCTTGCAGTATCACATTCTTTTTATGCTCAGTGCTATAAATGTTGTGTCAGTTTGTCACTCAGCTGAACAGCACTTATGTTGAAGAAGTCCCAACAGTCTGTAGATTTACATCTCCTCTGTTTTGGTTTCATACTTTCATCAGGTGATACTGCTAATTAAAGTAAGACATGCGTAAGGGATTTTTGATGACTCCTTGCCCAGGTGATAACATGAGCACATATATCTTGTACTACTGTGGTTTATGGATTGGAAGCTTCTGCACAGTGCTACTTTGTTCCAGAGCCAGTGGGATCACCTAAATCTGCAACAATTCCTGCTGTGCCCTTCGTGTGGCTCCTCGCTCTGCCTGCCTGGGAGCAGCAGAAAGCCCCTGGGACCGGGCTGTGCCGAGGAGTCTGCGGGAGCTGCGCCTGGACCTCAGACGCGGCCACTGCTGCCCTCTGGGTTTGGGGGTTTCAGCCACAGCATTTCCTTGGGCAGTTGCTGCCAGTCCCTCTCCGCTGTGTCTCCACACGTGCACAGTTCTAGGAGCCCTCTGTGCCCTGCCTGTGGCTGTGGGAAGCTGACCACTGAATAAATGTCACTTCTTATTTCTCTCTGATGAGGTCTTTGTTGTCTTGCTGTTTGTCTTTCAGCTGTCAACACATGACATTTTCATTTCATTGCTAGGGTGAATGAGTGTTATATGTGCAAATCTTTGGATACTTTTGTTTCCTTTTAAATTACATGTAATCAATGATAAAACATAAGTATTTTTTATTATGTATATGTTCAAATGGTCATGAGGCTTTATAAATGTATTCACACATATAAATAGCACAACTCAGCCTGGTCAAGTCTCTCTGCACAAGGAAACAGAAACTGTGACTGCAGTGTATCTGACTGGCTCCCAGGCCCTGCCCCCTCCCAGGGATGGTTGAAGCTGTTGTCCAGTTCCACGGTCGGCAGAAGGGTGCTGGGCTCAGGGACACTGAGCTCCCCCACATTTCATGAAACACACAATTAACACCCCCACAGAAGCTGCTTGAGGCTTGGTCCATTACTGCCTGTTAAAGACCCAGTTTGTTACTGCCCTGCAGGCAGCCCTGCTTCCTCAGGCTGCAGCTCATGGATAACTTGTTTTACTGTGACAGTCAGGGGCGCGACCAGAGGATCTGCCTGTGGGATTTAGCAGAGGGACGGACTTCAGTGACGGATTCTGTCTTCACCGAGCACGTGGGATTCTGCAGATGCTCTCTGTTAAAGGTGGCACAGGGACGCTGGCTAATGGCCATGGCAGCCAGAAACCTGGAGGAGGTAGGAAGTGTCTCTTTCTCTGTGCTTGAGAGTTGCTTTTGGTACTGAAATGACACAGGTCAGGAGGGGAAACATCAGTGCTGTTGAATTCTGTGCTCAAGAGCTGGCAGCACAAGAAACCTTTGGGGGTTTTAAGCACTAATTTTACTGCAACGAGGATGACTGAATTATATAACTCATGCTTTAATAACAAGGATACCAGCCCAAGATTTGCCTGGCATTTAAGTATTTGCATCTGTTGCTGATCTTTACGTGTAGGAGTTTTGAAAACTCTTCTGGTGCTGCTGAATACTGGGAACAAGAGTCCTTCTGGGGAACTAATGGCCAGCAGGTCTGTTCTCAGATGGAGGTGCTTATCTTCCGTCTGAGGCTGCATCGGGTTTGGCGAGAAGAGGGGAGGTGCCGGTGATTTGTAATGCAATATGTGGTCTCTCACCCCAGGCTAATTCCTTACCTGGAACTGGGGCTGGAAATAGTTGAATTACTATTACCAGCCAGAGGTTTGCTCCGTGTGAGATAATTGCAGGGTCTGTTTCAGTTCCTACTGAATCAATCCACATCCAATACCACTATCACAACACTCATTGACTAACAGCTTTGTTGGCAATGTTCACTTCTGCTTTGTAGAAATTACAGTTTTGTTTTCTACCAGGGACTGTTTGAGGACATCACACAAAAATAATTTCAAAAACTTGACATGAAAGTGCCAAAATTGTGAAAGAAGAAAAAAGTAGCATAAATATGAAAAGAAATATTTTAGCTAAGTGCAAATTGCTGATGAGCATAGAAGTTCACATGCTTTTCTGGACTATAGGTTGTGTATCTTGAAACTGAAAGTTGCATATTTTATACACGAAGTAATAAGTGCCTGCATTGCAAGAAAATGTGAACATTTTATTACACAGAAGTTAAGCACATATTTAAGTACTTTGTTGGCTCACAGCCAGAATGTTCAGCCCTTTACAGAACTAGATATGGCTGCAGACACAACCACGGCACCAGTAAATACAACTGTTCTAAGTCCCATACCTTGTTCTGATCAAACAAAGAACTCCCTCCATTTTACAGCAGTGCTCAATAATACTTAAGTTAAACAAAATTGACAAGTGCATTCTTGTGTCAGCCCGAGAAGTCCCGGTAATGAAGAATTAAATAATCATCTGACCCAAATAGAAGACGTTTACCCCGGTGTCGCTTACAACTCATCTCTGTTTTATTCTCATTTGTTTGCTTGGGCCCTGCAAGAGGAGAATGATTTGCAGTCTCCTGAGGTAGAAGAGTTCCACTCTGTGTGTGAACCTTTGCATTAGAACTGTGTCATGTTTCAATAAATTCACATAAGCTCCCAGAATATATAGTGCTTCCAAATAGGCAGCACTGTGTGAGACACAGTACATTTGCAGCTTATGATTAAAATTAAGACTTAATAAGTGTTTATGCTTGGCTGGTGTCCAAGAAAAGAGTAATTTTGTCTTAAAGCAGGTTCAGTCCATAAATAATGAGATCTGAACAGGCATTTATTTGTTCATGATTGCATTTAAATCACCAATTATGAGTTACATGCACTTTTCTTGCCAGTTTGCCAGAAACATGTTAAAAGCTTTATTAATGTGAAAAAGAAAAAGGGTGTGTTTCCTTGTGGCCAGTTTTAGCCACCCAGGAACACTATTAACCTCAGGCAAAGGCAAATCTTTCTCCTATTAAGCAAAACCAATATAAACACGGAACTTCAAGTTTTAGGTTACAGTTGTCAAAATATGTGAAATAGTATTTATTTCTAAGGCTCAGTTGCCTTTAGTGCAGACAGTCTCTGGAACTGTCAATCCAGCTCAGGCAGCAGCTCATGCCTGCCTGCCCTCTGCACAAAGCTTTTCTCATTGTGTTTTTCTTTGGCCTTTGCAAGCCCAGCTGTAGCCCTTGTTCATCTGTTTTTAGTCAAGGTAAAGAAAAGAAGGTTTGGTTTTTCCTTTTAACCTGCAGAAGTGCATTTATCACAGCACACTTACCCTTCTTTATTACATAAAAGTTGTAGTTTTGGTCTTGCCTAGGAGGCAATGCCCTTTGGAGAGACAGTGATGAAAGAGGCAAGATGAGGGCAGGTCATCTTCATATTTATAGCCCGTTTCCTGCCACAGCTAACTTGGTCATTATGTTGATAGCAAGAAAGTTGACAAGAGAAAAGCACCTTTTGTTAAGAGTGTGGCTCGAAAGAACCAGAATTCCCAGGTGATCAGACTTTGGTCTGTTCCCAGGTTTGGTCTGACGACTGGATGGCTCTTGGCTGTAGTCATATTCCTCAAATCTGGAAAACAGTTTCCTGCTCTATTGCTCAGTGGCTTTCGAAAGCGTTCTGTATGTTGTGTGCAGTACTCTGTACTCGCAGTCCTAGAGTACAGCTGGCTTTTGGCAGGCTGGCTGACAGCCTCTAGAAATAGGAAGATGTTCTGGCAAGCTTTGAACTAAAGGTATGGGATTGGAAAGCCATCGCAGCTGCCGTGGTCTTGATTGATGGCTCCCAGAGGATCCATATTTGTGTAATACCTCATCTCAGATGCTTAAGGAAATTTGCACAACTGGGGCTGTTCAACAGTGCTGTCAGGCTCTTGCACATTCTGGAAGAGCCTAGAGTGGCTGCTGATACTGGATTTATCAAATGTTCCAAGTCGTTTAATTTTACCACATAATGCAGACCATTGTTTATTTAATTAGAAGGGAAGATCACCTTGGTGATTAAGTACACATGTGAGAAACAGCAATGTTCCTGGCAGCAGGTTTTTGATACCCAAGAGCTTCTGTTTCTCCAGAGTTCCAGGCTTGAGAACCAGCCCAGAGTTGAGGCACTGCTGTGTCAATCAAGAGTCTCAAAAATCTTCCAGTGCCAGACTGAAAATGCAGACTCCCCTGATCTTGCCTGCCATCATCCTGAGGTGGAAATGAGCTACTTCCTTGGCAGAGGAACAACTTGCCCAATGTTAAAAAAAAAAAAAAAAAAGAAATCAAAACCACCTAAGCCAGGTCTGTGATTCATCACCGTTGGTGCAAGCAACAATGGAAGCTGCTCTGTAGGGAGAACAGGTGTTTGACACAGCATTGTCTGACCCTGCTTTAGACAGAATGTGTTAAAAATACCTGTGTGCAGACACCGCTGCAGCCAGTTAGCTGGTGATTCTGGGGTTACCATTTGTTAGTGCAGTCAGCAGTAGATAAAACACCCCCTTTGGATGTATACACTGCCTGTATTTCCACTCAAGCTCTGTGTTACCGTAACAGCACAGAGGAGAGAATGCAAGTGTCCACGGGTGAATACAGGCAAAAAATTAGCAGCAGAGATGGAGAAAGGGGAAAGAAAGCAGGGGAGTGTGTTCAGATTAAGCAGTCTGCAGTATCATCTGTTGTGTGCACAATGACATCCACTGTTTGGAAAGAAGGCTGTAATTAAACAGAAGAGTGGAAGAAGAGGATGTGTTCACTCTAGCAGTTTTGTCTGGTCTTTCCTAAACCAGTGCACTCCTTTAGTTAGCTGTAGATTCCCCTTCCAGCTCCAACTTAGCATGCATTCCTCAGTTTCCTCCAGACAGTTTTTACTGGAAGAGCTTATACTAACCTTAATCACCTTAAAAGACTTGTGTTTTTAACAGCAGAATTTTGACCTGGAGCCTGACCAACTCCTCTTGTTTTCCTGATGTCAGGTTCAGATTTTGGAGCTGCCATCCAAGACGTCAGTCTGTACCTTGAAGCCAGAGGTGGGTGCCAAGCTGGGCATGCCCATGTGTCTGAAGTTATGGCAGGTAAGGCAAGAGCGCCTGCTAATTGTGAAATGTTTTCCCTGTGATTCATTTTATATGAAGCACATGAATCTTTCTTCACTTGGATTTTGATTTATTATCAAACCAATCAAGTAATTATACTATTAAAGGGGGGAAAGATTTGTGAACATCCTTAATGTAACTTTCAGAGCTTTCCAAGCTTTAATGGAAGATTTGCAAATGCTCAAGGAAAGCTTTGTATCCTTAGGATAGATACAGTTTTTGCATCAATCAAGAGGAAAATGAGTGACTTACCAAAGCCAGTTGTTTGATATGGTTTCTCACTGCATTAAGAATGATGAGAAATGATTGGGTTGCTTAAAAACAGTGGCTTTAATGGCAGGTTACATTCACTTCAGTGCCCTCAGGACGGGGAAACACTCTATGAACATTTCTATTCCAGATATACAATTAGGAACGAAATATTTATGGTGGTACTGACTTCAGACTGAAAGGTAAATAAAAGTGGTAGTGAAAAAACCTCACATTTGCAAAATATGTAGCAAATAATGTTTATGGGCTGCCAACAGTGAACACAAGTAATACAAAAAGGTGGCAGTAGAGGGAGGAAGGAGTTCAGGTGATTGGCTTGAAATCTCCAGGGAGTTGGTGGCAAAGCTGATTCCCATGTAACCCCCAGATAAACACACTGTTACAGGTCTACAGGACCATCTGAGCTGGTGCCAGGTGTGTAATTCCTGCAGCCTCATCGGAACAGTTGTGTTGGTTTCGGTTGAAAACGTCGTCAAAGTTTGACGCCTCAGTGTCCACCCAAGATCCTGAACCAACTGAAATCTAGAGGAATTCAGTTGCTGGCTTCAGACAAAAGCAAGAGAGGCCACAGTTCAAGTTCCATGCTGTAATTAAAAACTAGAAAAAATATAGAAGGAAATTAAATAGGCTGATTAGGGTTTTGTTAAACAACGTTTCTCCTAAAAATGCAATCAGTGTTCAGTGCTTGATGAAATGAATGGGTCTTTCTGTCTCCTTGACATTTTTTAATAAGATGGAGATAACTGTGGAAATGTTCAGTGTTGAAAATTTTTCTTGCCTGCATAAGAAGTCCTCTGTCTTGCCATATTTTCTAATGCATTAATATTGCTATTCCTCTAGGAAGCAGAGCAGGTGCAGAGTCTTAATTTTATATAGTTTTTAATTTTGTTGCCAGTAGGGATAAAGCAGAGGACTGGGAACTGGGAGAGGTAAATTATTCCATGCAAATTCCGACTTTGAGAACTCACCATAACTTCCTAGACTGCACCAGGCAAGTATAGATAATCCCTTAGAGTCTCACAGCTGTATTTGCTCTTTCACAAATGTGTGCAGCTTGGTTTAAAGGCACGGGGAAGAGGATACCTTTAAGGGAAATAATTGCATGTGGTGTACTGAGGTGATGCTCTGCATTCTGCTCTGTGGTTGCACTGGAAGTGGCTGAGTAACCCTGTAACCATAAACCAGGAGAACACGAGCTCAGCCAGCTGCACCCCTTCCTGAACAGAGGCCGTCCAGGATTCCTGTGCACACGGCTGCGTTGGGCAATACAGACACGCAGGAGATGAGCACTCCCAGCCCAGCACTCTGGGGTTGCCTAAGAGACTATTTGATGTTGCTTATGGCACAGTAAATTAACAAGTTGAAACAGAAGCTGACAGGGAGAGCCCCATAAAGGTCTGAAGGAAGAGTGCTCGGGGTGGTTGTCCAACGAGAGTTCGGGGGCCGCAGCCAGGTACCACCATATTTTTCTGCAGTTCAGGGACACAACAAACCTCCCCAGCAGCAGCGTGAATGAGAAACTTTACTATAGAGCAGAAGGCAGCTGAGGCTAGGCTTGTAGATTAAGCCTCACTGGCTTCTCCTAATCAGTCACAAAGCTTACAGCTATTTATTTTGTTCTTTTGAGCACTTTTCCCCCTTATTTTTCTGGGTCAGTCCTATAAAGATATTAGTTCATTCAATTTCTTGTGCAGATTCATGTTCTTAAATACATTGTCCCTTCAGTTTCGCACCTTCCTGCTATTACTAATTGGGTGGAGTAGGATTTGTAGGAGTAAGGATAGTCTTCCCTTAAATTTTTTGCACTCCTTGGGGAAGGCATCATATTGCATAATGGTGCAAACAAAATAATTCAACAAGAATAATACATGTCGAAACTGGAAATGCCGAGTTATTACTTTATATAAACTATTGCAATTATTCCTGTTGAGTTGACAGCAAATCACCTTTTCTTCCTTCCTTGACAGTTATCCAAATGCAACAACAAAATGTTCTGCTTAGGAAGAGCAATGATTTATAATTTAATTTTTCTACTGAAACAGAACATGAATGGTGAGACTTCTCTCCAGCAGTGTCTGTTATTGAAATAAATAGGCTGTTGTGAAGCACTGCTTGGTGAGTCCAGGCTCAGACCGAGAGCTCCACTGATCTTTCAATAGCTTTTATTGTTTTAGTTCATGTACCCATTGAAATATTACACTTCATATGGCTAGGAAAGTCAGGAAGAAGTAGTGTAGGAGACCCACATTTCACAGGAAACAGTGCTTGGGTTTTAAAATAGACCAATCTTAGATCTCACTTGCAAATTACTGTTTTTCAAATCTAAAGTGTGATACCCATAGCACAAAAAAAGAAAAGGTTTTGCTTGGCATTCCCAAAATGCTGAGCACTCACCTGTCTCTGCCATCTGCACGAGGGGTAGGAGCTCTTGTGGAAGCCAACCATCCCATTTGGAGCAGGGAGAGGAGCTGACATTTCACTGCCTGGGACAGCTACACTTCCTGTGAAACCCCCAGCTCTGAGGGAGTCTTGTGTTCACAGAAGAGCAGCACAAATAATTGGGGGGGTTTTTTATGCTTAATTGGGGGCTTCTTTAAAACATAAAAGTACCTATGAAATACTTTGCTTTGCTTTTAAGGCTTTACTTTTTATTGAATACAATTAAAATCTGAAATGTTCATTTCATTCAGATTTTTTTTTTTTACTTTTTTGATATCTGGTATCAAAACCCAGATATTCTTCATCCAAAATACCTGATGAGTTAACATTGATTCATATGTATCTGACATGTATTCATTCTCTGATGTTACATTATTTTAGCAAATCAAAAATTTGACAGAAAAATTATTGATAGTTCTGGGCACTATGAGAGACCTGCTTAGTGGGCCTTTCTAGCCAGAGCATGCTCCCTACCTTTTCAAGGAAAAAGGATCTTAAGGGAAGGAAGGAGGCTCCTCCAAGATCCCAGGTGTGGACAGTCCCGTTCAGAAGGATGATATAAGGGATTTCCTACATTTACAAGGATTTGCCCTTGGTTTCCTTCTTGTAAGGAGCAATGTTGTTCCCTGCTCAGTGAGCTCCATTCCTCATTCAAACACTTCCCTAGGCTGAGTGAGGCTGAGGAAGCACATGAGGCTGGGACTCAGCAGTCGTGTTACTCAGACCACCCATCTCTTGTTAGTTTAACTCCCCCCAGAACACAGAATAACCGGTGGGAGAATAGTCTGGACCATGGCAGAGGCAGTGAGCCTTTGGCCACTACAGGTTTGTATCATGACACTGACAGCCAGCGAGTGTGACCTCATTCAATAATGTGATACTGGTAAAAATTTATTCTTTATGCCCTTTACCTTTATATTAATTGAATGCTGAGCAAACAAATCCTGTAGGAGCAGACAGCATTTGGAAAGATCTGAATACCTTTCTTAGACGTGCCTACATGAGGGTAATAATCCCAATGTCTATTATGGTATTTCTTCTCCTATGAGAGAAATAACTGGCAATAACAGATGCCTCTTTTTTAGTTGCTTTTCATTAGGGATTTGCATCTTCACTCCCATAACCAGTTACTGCTTACGGGATCATTAGTCTTTCGGCTGGAGCTATGATGAATATTTTCCTTAAGTGTGACATGTAATCCAGTAAAGTTCCTTCTTTGAGTTATTTCAGAGGCTTAAATAAATTAGGTGTCTGCCCAGGGTGCCCTGCCCTTTGGCCTGTGACATCATTAATCAAAATAGCTTTCAATTGGTTACAGTGGGACTTGGGCACTCATTAACCCCTTGGTGACTGACCCGGAGGTTCCTGCTGGGAGGTTCAGCATTTCCCTTCAGGCACTGCAGACACTTGGGCACGGGATCCTTCTGTGCAGCCCCACACTTGGCAGGGTGGAACTGCAGTCCCCAAGCACGGCACTCCTCAGTGCCCAGGCAGCCTTGTATTGCTTGAGAGCAACTCGGCTGCTCTGTGCAATCTTTTTAAGAACTGCAAAGTTCAGACCATGAAGTAAAGCTCCTGAAAATTTCAGGTAGCTCTTTTCAGGTGTTATAGAGGGCAATAGTTTGGATTTTCAATCCAGTAAAGTTTCTGTGTGTATATATGTCTGTGTGTGTTAAGTATGTATAATATATATAAAATTTAGACTTTGATATGTAGATATAAAACCTGTAAGCACATGTTACCTAGTAATGCTTTCTGTAAGTGGATGGAATATATAAATTTGACACTTAGACATTTAAACTTTTTTTCACTTCTACACCAGTCAGCATTTTAATTTATTCTCTTCGTGCTTGAACTAAAACCTACACAGGGATGGTAATTTTCCTAACAGACTATTTACTTCTCAAACAATTTTATTTTTCCTTAATCAGCTCAACTGTGGTTCACAACCTGTGCTTCTGGCTGGCTATGAAGATGGATCAGTTGTCCTCTGGAATGTGTCAATGGGAAAATCATTGAGTCAACTCACTTGCCACCAGGAGCCAGTGATGAGCCTTGACTTTGACTCGGAGAAGGCCAAGGGGATCTCGGGCTCATCTGAAAAGGTGCTCAGCATCTGGAGCCTCAATGAGCAACAGAACCTCCAGGTCAGGATCACTGGCCCTCTAGTGTCATTTATCCCACTTTGCACTAACAGTTTGATAGACTAAAAAAATATTTAGTCATGAAGAGGAGTTGTTGCAGATCTCTAGCTAATTAATCACAGACTGGTTAGAATGTCTGTGCTATGTGACTAGACTTAGCAAAAGATGGTGAGGATTTAAAAAAAAAGAAAAACCCCCTCTCTCACATGTTTCTGGTTTTACCAAAGTTGCAACAGGCACACAGGCCTAGCATTACTCAAGCCATTGCCTCTGTATCTTCATTTATCACATTAGTAGTATCCAGCTCTTGGAATGTCCTAAACATTATAAATGAGAAACATAAAAATGAGGAACAAAGGATTGCTTTTCCAAAGGTTCTGCTTGAATGGCCATAGGGAGCTTTCCACTGTGGGAAAGACAGAAGTATTCCATTAAATAATTCACAAACAGAAAGAGCAGGAGTAGCCCAGCTAGCACCAAGAGGATGTGAGATTTAAGCAGCCAGTTTCTTTTGGCACCTACAGAGCCCAGCTGGAGACACAAAATCAGGCAATTGGCTGCCCCAGTGTGTGTCTGAGCTGTGGTACCGTGAGTGGCTGGATTAGAAGGAGGTCGTGTAATCGCCAGCTCAGGCTGTGCCAGGGAACGGCCGTAAATACTGCGTTCATCTAGACTACTTCAGCAAGTGTTCCAGCAGTGCCAGGGGGTTAAGTACAATCTGGAAATGCAGGTGTGGAAATAAAGTGCAAAAAGGCTCATGAACATTAGGATGGCCCATGGATAGCCTGTCCACTGCTGAGTGCTTTAACCTTTTCAAGTGGCCGTTGTCCCATGAACAATGGAGACGGCCTGAACCAGCCCCTGTGTGCCCACGTCATCCTTGAGAAGAGAGCTGCTGGATACACCAGTTCATGGGAGAACAGTAATTGCTGTTCCACTTTGCAGCTTTTATGGAGATGTTTTTTTTAAGTAGTACAGCAAGTTAATGCTGTTTTCTGAATGGTGCTACAGGAAGAAAAGCACATGCTGGGACATCCAGTGTGACTCATCACCTGGGGGACACTGTAGAGGTGTGGGATCTGTGAGGCATCACCACAGCACCTGCATTTCTGGGGTGGCAGGGCACTGAGTGTGTGTGGTACAAACACATCCAATTGAGGTGAAGTTTGGAGGACATGGCACTCCCTGAGGAGGTGTCTGAACCTTAATAAACAATACAATATGACATGAAAGAGACACTCTACACTCTGAACACACAGTGAAGGTGTTCTAAGCCACAAGTCTGATACACAGTTGTCATGGTTTGGGTTTGTTGGGTTTTTGGTCATGTTTGCCCTCTCCTTGCCCAGCCTCCCCCTTCTTGTCACCATCTGCACCAGGTGTCCTTAACTGAGAGAAGTGGAAGGAAGGTGAGCAATCCCAGTAAGAAACTTGGTATTGAGACTCATTCTCTAAGGTCAAGGTGACAGAAATCTGACATCATGACAGGCATCTTAAATTTTCAGATACTCTGGTGGTGGAGAGAAAGCTGTTCTTTCATATTAATTATAGCAAAACTTTTCCTAAATTCAAAGAAAATATTGTTCTTTACACCACATTTCACTTATGAGTTAACTGTACACAGGGCTACAGGTACAACTCGTGGGAAAAACAGTTGTTCACCTGAAATATTCCAAGTACTGTTTTTCAGAAGGTATTCCAATTCCATAGGATGTAGGATTAGCTACACCTTCAGCACCTCACACTGAGAGATAGAAGGTTTTCTCAGAAGAAATTTAAATGCCAAGTATTATAAGCTACAAGCAATGTTCGTGTGCTTCATGGGAGCATGAATGTCCAAAAAAAAAATGCATCTTTCATATGAGCACTAGAGATTGTCAAGGACATAGATTAAGGTTTTTTCCACTATTGCATTAATAATATAAACCAGATGGGGATTTTTTTTTCCCTGACATTCCAGGTACCTGAGGTAATGGTAGACATTGGAAAGCCACTCAGTGGCACATTATTTTTATTCTAAAAGGTTTTAATAAGTAACCATGGCGCACAACTATCTGCCGTTGGAGAAGGAATGATGCAATGATGGTACTGCAGCTCTGTTTTAAGTGGCAGTGTTCCAGTGTGTCAATGAATAGATGATGAAGGTAACTGCAGAGTTTATTGCTATGGGGAAAGTTTGGTGCATTGTCTTCTACAGGAAAATTGCTGAAATCATCACTGTCAGCAAATGACGGGATTGGTTATGAGCCCTCTGATTTGGATGAGATAGTGTAATTATGTGATGATGTTTGTGGTAGAATGTAGGAGGTAAACAGCTTCTGCAGGTGAATAAACAAGCAGAACTAAGAAATCTGATAACCACAGAAGCTTCTTTATATATGACCAGAGAAAAAATCCTATAAGCTGTAATGTAAGTTATGTTGGTTCAGTGGCTGAGGCTTTTCCCGCAAAGGCTGAAGCTTAGTCTGATGCTATTTTGGCTCTTTTCCTAATAAGCAGAGGGCTTAAAGACATGCTTTGGGTGTAGATGCAAGTGTCCTTGGTCATGACTGGCTGAAAGCAGCTCACCTGTTTTTACCTCTTTGTTTTCTTAATTACAAGCTGGTTTTCTGGTTAGGAAATTATGTTGGTATTTGACTGCTGTAGTTAGTGACTTACTGTAGTGAGTCCCGGGATGGCACAAATCCTGGCAGCAGGATTACACCTGGCTGCGAATACCTTGAGCAAGTTTTCTTCTTTGTTGCTCTTCCCTCTCACTCTTGTATTTGCAGATCATGCACAAATGCCCACTGTTCCCTCATGTTCCATAGCCAAAAGGCATCACCATTACAGGCTTCCTTTTCAAGTTGTAGCTTGCTGAGGACATGCCATTTCCCCAGTCACCCTGGTTTTGCTGTATGGATCTTGCCCACATAATTGACAGTAATGATGGGAGCACCACGCCCGGGATTGGTTATAGCCATTAGCTAATAATCTCAGTTACACAGCAGGGCCCATCTTACATTTGCCAGGCTGGTGATGCAAGGAATAAATCCTTCCCTTGCCAGGATATTTACACCAACAAAAATTCCGCTGAGGCCATGCTGCGTCAGGCCTACCCTGAGCAGTTTGGAACCTATGTACTAACAAAAAGCACAGGTTTTACAGCAGTAGCCCCACAGAAAGGCCCCCATGTGACCTCCTATTTCTCATTAGGCTTGAGCAAAACTTGCTGTCCTCTGTTCTGAATTCATTGTAGACACATTCTTCAGGTCCTTTTTAAAAAAAGAAATGTGTAGAGCATGTAAGAAGCATGTCAAGTTTCAGTCAGCCTTTTGTCTTACCGAACTGCACAACTCTTGCTGTTTGAGTAGGTAGCTGGGCAGTTCTTATATAGATGAAAAATAATTGCTTATGGCTTTGTGCTTGTAAGATTCCAGGATGTGTTCAGCTGCATCTGAAACCAAGCTTGACCAACATTTCTGGAGTTTTCTGCATCCAGTATAAAGGTTAAAATTATCTGCAGTTAATACGTTTTTATAACGCTGTACTAGCTATGCACCATGCAATGTCCTTCAAGGAGGAAAGCTGCTCAGGTGTAATGTGCTTGTCAATCCCCTCCTGCCTCAGACAAACAGTGAACACCACACAGTGAATTAAAACAGGCACTGGATGATTACTAAGATTCGGTACAGGTTGGCTGCAGACTCAGGCTTAAGGAGACAGTGGCATTAACGTGTCCTTTCCAATTGTGTTTATAAATAACAGCAGTTCAGGGCCAGCTCTATAAGCCAAAGGTGTTTTCAGCATTGTGGCAGAAGCTGAGCTCTTCCAATATACACACAAACACACACACACTTGTGTGCCTCTTCCACGTGTGTTCCAGAGGCAGATTGCTCACTCAAACAAGTTACCTGAGGTGAGAACAGCAAAGGTGTATTACTCTGAGCTTTGTCCTTCAAGAGAAACTCCTGTCAGTGAAGCGAAAACTTTTCTTTCCAGGGGCTAAGTCCTGTGCAGCCCCAGTGCTTCCTGAAGGAAACCAAATGCCCAATTTCATTGTGCCCCTCAGAAACCTGTGCCCCAGTAGTCTCCAAACAGTAACAAAAGGCTTCCAAGACTGAAATCAATAACTTGGCCGTAATCCCCTCCCTGGATTTGGTGTAAATAGGAGTCTCTTGGGAAGGAGTACTAGAAATACAGATTTCCTGACACTGTAACCCAATTCCTGGAAGCATTCCTTTCTCAAGACTGAGGTAAATGCTAGAACAGCTTATTGGGGGTTTTGTGAGGGGCCACAGTAGTAGAAGTGAGTAGCAGGTAGCTTAAACATCAGCTCAGAAGGGTCTCAGTCTGGGAATATTGCAGAAGCAGGGAAAATATATGGCCTTAGCTCTGAACATTGCAGCTCATACAAGAATAGCTGGAAGAAAAGAGTAAAGCTATGCTCAAAACCTTGACTCAACTTCACTTGTGACAGAATATCTATAGCTTTAAATGCAAAAACCTAAATGCATACAAGGGATGGGTTTATTTTGTGAAAATTGCTCTGGAGACGGGAGGCTCAGGTTAAGGTGTTTTCTGTCTCTGTCGTTGTTCTCACTAAGCACCATCCATCACATGGTGAAAAGCTCCACGCTCCCTGTGTGACACGGGTGTGTTGGGTGGGCACTACACCTGCTAAAGTCCCAAAAGATTCCTTCTCTTTCGAACAATTAGAGCTCATCTGTAACTTTTTCACAAAGGTTTACAAAACACACGAACTTGTCAACGCCGGCATATCTGATATCACCATCCGTCCAGACAAGAAGGTTTTGGCAACAGCAGGGTGGGATCATCGCATCAGGATCTTTGGCTGGAAAAAGCTGAAGCCCTTAGCAGTGCTGGACTATCACACAGCAACCGCCCACTGCGTGTCCTTCTCAGACCACAGAAACGCCCGGCAGAGGCTGCTGGCAGCTGGCTCCAAAGATCAGCGCATCAGTGTCTGGTCCATATATGCTGAGACGTGACACATTCTGCACTGCCATGGACTGGCAAAACAGGACTGGTGAAGCAATTCCTGACACTGCGCGTGGGGAAGTGGTAGAATCTGTCTCCAGGCTGAAGTGAGAGTCCTAGGTTAATTCTTATGCTGCTTGTTTAAGCTGTATTTGTCTTCCAGAGAGGAAAGTGGATTTTTAAAATTCATGACAAGCAGAACAAGGCCGGCCACGAAGAAAGACCCAGAACAAGTTGCTTTGGGTTCTGCTACAGGTTTTGCAACACCTTTCCTTTGGCAGGTTGCTGATATAACTTGTGCCAATATCTTTTGTGAAAAAGGACTGGAATCCCTCAAACTGCAGTGGGGGCAGAATATGTCTGTTTGTAAGTCATTTATGTATCCAAGAATCTGAATCAGTGTAAAATACCACTCTTTCTTGAAAATTTATACCCATTAAACTACCTCCAGTGGTTTCTCATTGTCAGTTACTTTTTCTTCCACATAACTGAAAAGCTATCAGAACACCCTTGATTTGTTCACACTTCTGTCAGTTTCTAACTTAAACCAACAGCCAGGAATGTGACTAGGGACGGCCTTTGGCATTTATGAATTTCATTATGTCTCCTGTCACCTCAAGCCTCACAATTAATCACAAGAAAGAAAGGCAAAAAATCTTCCCCAGCACTGCACTGCAAAGCTTTGTAAAGCCTTTTACAGAGCCAGTGCTAAATCCTTTCCATAGACTGATGAGCTGAAGGATTTAAACTCGGCAATCCAATTAGCGCCCTGCTCCTTGGAGAGTCAGGGGTAAGTTTCAGCGTGGTAAGTCTGGGATTCAGCTGCACAGCTCCCAGTAACATTTAGGGGAATTGCATGGGTAATTCCTTATCCACACAGTGCGAGTGGCTCCATTAACTTGTCTTCTCTACAGTCATGGAAGTTGAAATTAATTCATGAAGGTTTTTTTTGTTTGACTCACAAAGCAGCATTTGCATTCTTCTAAAGCATATTAGACACACACCAGTGTATTGAGAGCCAGGGTACTGCTGGGTTTGGTCACAAAGCTGCAGTGACAATTGTGCCAGGCTGTGCACTGATGATACTTTATTGGAAAGAATTGATTCTGCTCTGTAGAGGTGGAAATCAAAGAAAAAGTGACAAAAAGTGAACAGCAACATCAAAGACTTTAGAAATTATTTCAGGAATAACACACATGCAAATTAAGGGCTGGGTCTGTTATCCAGGTGTGCCTTGCAGACAGAGAATACTGCTGGACTGAAAGCCTTAAGCACCCAGCCTGATGTTCTTTACATTAAAACACAGAATCAGGATACTGTTGCCAGGCTTTTCTAAATCAGATGTGGCCTTACACATTTCAGAGTGTGATGACACTTTAAATTATGCATTTCTTTGATTATTTCTTTACTGTTCAGTAGCTGCATGGAGGATCACATTGCAGTTGAAAGTCAAAGCCTAATTTTGAGTGATCCCGAGTCAAGGGGAGGTGATGGTGTTCATTACATCTACCAGACAGAGTTGCACATCTCCACCCATCATCCACCTCCCACACAGCAGCAGTGTGTGTACACACACTGTACAGGCAGCTCCAGCCACAGCCTGGTGGAATGAGATGGGGTCGTTCTCCACAAACCTGCTGCTGGAAGAAACCTTTTCTTTTGTTTTTTTCCCCCTTTCTCGAAGTAGGTCAGAGTTGACATAAAGAAACAATGAAATAAATAAATGGAGAAAGCATGGTGCAGGGACCTGTCCTGGGGAGTTTGGACAGAGACTTCCTTTTGCCTGTGCTGTCTGGTACCACACCGCAGTCGTGGCCCAGAGGCTGCCAGCATTCCTCTGCTCCATGGCAGCAAACAGCAGCCTGCACTGCTGGGCAATTCCCACAGAACTGAGCTGTAGGTTTAATGCTCACCCAGCAGGAGAGGAAATTCAGGGCTCGCCCATCTTGGGTGAATGGTTTGCGTAGGAAACAATTTTTGATGCAAATACTCCGGCATTGGCACAGTGGCATCCCTCTGGAAAGAAAGGATTACTACCCCATGCCTTATTAAGAGCACTGTTAGATCAGAGCCTGAAAGTTAGGAATTCTTGAGTATATTTTCTCTGAAAATGGCCATTTACTGTCAACATCTGTGTCTAAAGTAATTAGGGAGACTCATAAGTATGTTTAGATTTACGAAGGGGTCTTTTGGAAGATACTCTAAAGATTACTGAGTGCTTAGATCTAACTTACTACCTTTTGCTGGGATTTAAATATTTATGTTTGTCTGATTAGGTAGATTTAAAAACAAACATGCAAGTACAAATTGAAAATGAGGACATGAACTGCTTCTTGGCAGACACACAGGTGAGAGTTCCATCACCTTCAAGAGGAAGGACACAGCTGCAGGGCTGCTTGCAGGAACAGACCCATCCTTTACTCCCATGGCCAAAGCACTATCCATGCCATACTTTTTCACAATACAATTAATTCATTAACACTTTATATCACTACTGATTTTATTTAAACACCCAGTAAACAGATTTTTCTTTCACAGTATAGTTTCTTTGAAATGGAACCAGACTACACTAGTTTGATTTAAGGTTGAGCCTGACTGCCATAGTTTGATTGTGAATTACAGTCTTCTAACAGTTTATTTGCTCAGGAAACTAACCTGGACTTCCCCAAAGAAGAATGGTGTCCAAGAGGAAGGACAGTCTGTATTAGTACAGACTGTAAAACACAGTTGTCTGATTATAACTACAGCTGTAAATGACAGATGTCTGATTGCATCTAAGAAATTCACTTTTTAAAAATAAAATAAAATTTAAAGCTCTTTACAATTGTGCCATGAGCATGGTTGCACTCAAGATTTCCACTGACTTGTGAGCGAAGAGCCACCTTAAAGTACTGGAGTTGGCTCTGAAATCTCACCTGCCAAAAGGAACAGGGCTAGCCTGTACCTGGCCTAGAGGATTCAGGAGTGAGGGTGATGACAGCTAAAGTATTACAAAAGGCTTCCTCCCAAGAATCATCGTCTTTGGCACCATGAGAGGGAAGAAAGCAACCAGCATTCATAAAGTAATAGAAATAAATCCCAAATACCAGCATTTGTGCAGCAATTACATGGAATATTTATCACCACTGGAATGAATGGGGATCTGTGACCCTCTAACATTATTTGTAAATGAATCCATTAGATACAAGTCCTTTCTCTTATCAGTACATGAGCCATAAAGCATTGCAGTCCTTAGTGCAGATGAGCAAGGAAAGAGGAGATTGTGTTTGTAGTAATGAGTGGAAAAGGAAGTAGGCTGGGGGCATGCAATAAGACAGTTGTTAAATTTAGTCCTTTAGAATGCAATTGCTACAGCAAGCCAAAAAATTACTCTGCAGCTTGACTTGGACTGTTGCAAAGGTTTGAGTTTAAAAGAGCAGATTTTTATAGTTAAGCCAATACTGGCTTCTGGACTGCTTTTGTTTTTAGCATATTTAAGATGCATCTACAAAGCCAACTTACAAATTAATAAATCTTTTCTTTAATTCAGACTGCCAAGAACAAACATAGAGCACTGACTACTGCAGGAGCCATGTTAGTGATGTAAACCAAAGGAGTGGGGATTAAACAAGGATTACTGAGCACTAAATCAATGTGTTTCCTTTTCTGGCTGTGTGTCTGTGGTGTGAAAGTATGGATCATTACATTAAACATGGCACGACTGCCTGGATTAAGGCTAGACAATGTTACGGCAGTGCTGAGACACAAAGTTTGATGTTTAAGCACGACCATTGTGCTACCAAGAAAGTGACAGCCATGACTAAGGAAGAAGGCAGGGAGGTTTCTGCTGATGTGTAATATTCTGAAATTCCAGCCTGGATCCCCTACTGCAGCTTTTCCAAGTAAACTTGGCTGTGTTTGTCTACGTCCTGCTCTTCTGGGGCATGCTGGAGGTTTCTTTTATAATGTGAAGGAAGATATCCAGAATTAAGATCATACTGGGGAGGAGCTGGCAATTCATGTAAGGATCTCACAGTATCAAATTAAATGAAAATATAATCTCTCAGGTGTGAAAGTTTTGCTCACCTGATTAATGGTGTGAACTACAGCTGTACATCCTATGAGAAGAGCTGTGTATTGCTTTAGTCTGAACTGCGAGGAATTTGATTTGCAGTTCGGTTTAGAAGAGGAGGAGAAAGGGGAGGGAGGGGAGTAAATAGAAACAAAGAAGTAACTTGTCCCTCTGAGTTAGGTGATAGAAAGACTGTGGACAGTATGAAGAGCCTTGGAGCAAACCAGCAGCAGTGGGCAGATTCTCTGTGGGAGAGGGACAAGGATGGCAGGAGGATGGCAAGGATGGTACCTGGTGGCACCATACAGTGATAGGTCTGGCTTCTAAAACTCAAATACCAGCTTATTTTAGTCTCAGACATATTTGCTTCTACATCCCCAGCATCCTTTCTTAAAGGTGTCACTACAGTAGGAAATCCTGTAGACCACAATCTACACCTCTAAATAAGCCTGTGTTCACCCAGAGGAGAGTGTATTTATTTCTCTGCTATGAAGAGTCATAAAACCAGAAGCTGCAGTGCCACAGGGGAGACCAGCTGGAAACACTGAGGTCCTAAGCAGCCACGTGCACTGCAGAAGAGCCACCCTGGAGTATTAAATATGTCCTTACAGGAGAGTGACACAGCAGTGAAAAGACTATTAATTCTAATAGTTCTCCATTACAATTTGAAGTTCTAATAATTAAAAAAAATAAAAGGGAACATAAAAACTTGTTCAATTTACTTGAGATTACAGCCAGATACTGTTTCCTTCTAGTTTTTATTCTCAGTATACATAAACTAGGGCAGCAAAAAAACCACAGAAATCTTCAGGCACTTTCTGGACAGCAATGGTCTCTCTTTCCTACCAGTGGCAAGATAGATTGAGCCTGCTTATGTCCAGATCAGGGATCTAGTGAGGATGTTCAAACGCTGAGCCATTTATTCTGCTCCAGAGCTCTGGCATCTCATGCATGCAAAAGTACCTTTTCCAGGCCCCCATGGCACTGCTTGCTGTAAGCATGTTCTGACACAGGTAAGAAGGCAGCGGCTGCGCTGGGCCTACGGAATAACTTTAAACATGACAGAAAATGTGGCCGTGGCATTTGTCCTGATGGCAATTGTAAAAACTGCTGATACAAAATCTCAGTGATTCGTAGATGCATTGTTTGTGTTCACAGAAAAGCATCTAGGCTGCTCTTAACGCTTAGAGTAAGTATTGGCTATTCAGGTTTTTTTACCTCAGATATTTTGATGGCATACAGACTTGCCATCCTGCTAAATAAAGACATTGAGTCTTTATAGTTTTATCTCTTGAGCCCATCTGGTTTGAAGTAGTTGACAACAAGCAGAAAAGGGAATAGAATGAAAGACTCACTTCATGTTTGCTGAAATGAAATGTGCAAGGCAGTGCTCAAATAGAACCAGCCTGGGAGAAGGGCGGCCTCTCCTCACCCCTCCTCTGCCCTTTCCAGGCGATGGCTTTGCCTGCAGCCCCTCCACTCTCGGTGCTGGCTCTTGCTGCCCACGGTCGGAGCTCACAGCCCAGACAAAGGGCAGCTGAAGCAGCCAAGCTGGAGCACCGAGAGAAGGGGAACCGTCTGCCCCTGGAACGAGGAACAGTGGGAGTACAAGAAAACACAAATGCCGAGCCCTGCCCATCGTCCAAGCTAAAACCACTGACAAAAGTGGTAGTGCAAACACCTCACGCTAAGGTGCTTCTGTAAGTTTAACATGTTGTTGATTCCGTTTTTCACTTCTTTTTTGCAATGTAAAGCCCCAGGACATCAGTCTGAGTCCCTGGGCACCCGTGCAGTCCCTCCTGTGAAGGCAGGTACCGAGGTGTCCTGCCCTGCCCACTGAAGTGCCCGCTGGTTCCCAGAAGGAGCTCAGGGAGGAGGAGCACGCTGCAGGAAAACGTTTCCTTTCCGCCTTCATCTGCCAGGGAGCACTGAGAGCTCTCACAGAGGTGCAGAAGCCGGGCCGGAGCGGACGTTCCAGGTCACTCGCTCTCAGTGCCGTGCACGACACGCAGCGTGCCCCTGTCCCGGAGGGACGGAGCCTGTCCTTTGTCAGCTCCGGCCGCGCCGGGAGCAGGAGACGGGAGCTGCTCTGCAGCCGGGCAGATGTCACGACATGGAGCAGCGAGCCTGGAAAACGTGTACGGCCTCTTCTATCTGTGCTGCTCCATCTCCTTATAGAATTAGGTCCTAAATGTGACTTTTCTGGCTCTTGTTCTTAATCACTTTGTTACTAGTTCAAATTTATAATTTTAACCTAAATAGAAGTGAGTGATTTATTGTAATTATTTTGTATAGGCTGCTCTTAATAAACTTTTTTTTAAAATCTGGAAAAACATTTAATTTCCCATATGGAAAGAACACATTTATCATACTTTACTTGGATATACTTGGCCAACTATTGCACATATATGCAAAACATATGTGACAAATTCAAGGCTGAATTTCATAAAACAGAAATGCTATGAAATGTGATATAATAAATATATTACACAGACATATGTGGCCAATTTATAAAACTATGGTATCTTTGGTAAATTTATAATAGGTCATTTCTATTAATGGGGGGAAGGAGTGTGTTTTTTCTGGCATATGCAACACACATAGCACTTTACACAGCCCTCCTGAAGGACAGTGGGCCTTTGAGAGCAGACTTGTACATGTACATGCATTGTGTATATGGGACGTTTGTGTTTTTCAAAATTAATATATTTCTTCAAAACCAGCTCTTCCTTTTTGCATTGATTGTGTGTGCAGCATACTGGGCAGAAAAAAAAAGAAGTATGAAATACTATTCTTTGAGATTTGCAAACCTCTGGTACACTATCTAGATTCCCACCGACAATAGGTGTTTCACTGTCACAGACAGCACATTTTACATGCACATGCTGAGCTCACGATAATGGCAATGAGAGAAATCTTTGGGTACAGTCATTTTCATCTAGTTTTGTCAGACACCTGTGTAAATTATATATCTTACCAATGAATTGAATTGGAATGATTAAATGAAGAACAAAATGCATATGTTTAGAAAAACGTTGCATTCCTACACAAGTACTGGCCTCTACACTCGCAGACTGGACTTTCAGTAACACCAGCTTAGAGCAACGGCTGAGCCATTGCTGCCTGAATGTCCTCAAACTGTAACTCACAGGTGACTGCCCCTTCTTATTTGTGCCACAGTGTTTCAAAGATCAAATCTTTGCTTTAACCCCCAAATCTAGATTTTCCTCTCAGACTGCGTATTTCCCAGCTCCGAAAGATGAAGCTTTTCTCGGATCCATCGTGTGCCATGCCCGGCTCTTCCCTCTGGAGGGAGCCGGCTCTTCAGGCAGGGCCAGCTGGGTGCGCGCAGCATCTTCCTCCTCTTCCTCCTCCTCCCCCGCGGCGGCGGGGCAGCGATAGCTGCGGGGACCCCCCGAGGTGACCCTCGGGGCACGGGGGTGGTGTCCCTGCGCACGCCGGCAGTTCCACACAAACGGCGGGTCAGGCCAAGGCACACTGCAGCAAAACCACGTTTGGTTTGAACCCATCAGGAACCGAACAAGGGAAGGCAAAGCACAAAGAACCAACACATGTATGTGCACACACGCTCTTCCCCCACCCTCCGGCCCAGCCGCGTTCGACAGGCTCGCAGCAGTTTTTGAGCTCTTTGGTAGATGGTGCTGAAACCTCCTCTGCAGGCACTGCTGCGTTCGCTCTTCCAGCCTCCTCCAGGCAGTCGGGCTCAGCTCCCGCTCCCCGGCCCTCCCCTGTGGGTGCCTGACTTGTTTCTAGCGGCTACAGGGATCCCTTTACACAGGCAGAACATCACACAGCACGAGTGAACCTGCTTTTCTTATTCCTTACAGATTAAGGTACAATTGCCCCTTGGTGAGGGTGTCCCTAGGTGAGGCACCCAGCAGCACAGGCTGAAATCCACTGCTGCAGAGAAGGAGCAACGGACTGTCCTGTGCTTGGCAGGAAAGGACAGTGCCCAAGCTGAGGATGCCATCTTCCATGCAGCCCCACCAGCCATGGCTCCCTGTAGAGATGCACTGGAAGCCCATAGCTCACGGGAGACCCACACTGTCCCCAGCAGCCTACAGAACACCTTTCTATACCTCCTGCAGTCCTCGGGTCATTCTCCACCCTGCAGCCCACTGTTACACACACTGCAGCAGGAAGGAAGCCAAAGCAGCTGCTCCCCTGGCCATGGCCATGTGTGTGTGTGCTTGAGACTGACTGAGGAGATGCCAACAGCCCAGGATGCTGAGAGGCGGCTTCTGGGGGCTCTCTGAAGAGAAGGAAAGACTAAAGAGAACATCTATGAAATGTGCAAACGGTGTGCATGAACACCACAAACACGCAGGAGTCTCATCCCTGTGCTCCTATCCTACATTGAATTTAGTCAGATCCACTAGCAAGGAAATAATAAAATCAACTGCAAAAAGGCATTTCTGAAAACTGGAGCTATCCCCAGTGTTTGGGTGAAGTGATTAAGTGAAGGACACCCTTGTTCCACCTGCATGTGCCTGGCTTTATCCACTGAGCTGAGTGATGTGGTTTTCAGACCTCAGAAGCAATCCCTGAACTCAGCCTGCACCTCTGGAAAACAGAGCTAGATGGCTCATTTATTCTCTAGCCCTATTTGGAAGGGACAAAGAGTGCTTGTAACCTCCACGCTTGGGCCTGTTTTACAGCAGCTTTTACATACACTTTGTGTGTAAGTGCTTCATGTGACTTGAAGTGCCCACAAGTGGAAGTATTGCCTGGAAATGCTGCTGCCTTCTTTCCTAGGATGTGCCACGGACCTCAGTGACAGCATGGGCTGAGTGAAGTTTAACCAGACGTAATCAAATCATACTAAGTCATTTATCTAATGAATCTACAATACACAGATAATGCATGGCCTATACATGATATATCCTAACAGGCTGACAGCTAATATGACATTAAAGTGTTACAGGTTTTCTGTGATTTTCTAAAGATTTCTACTAGTCAACCTGCAGTGTTGTGGGGTTTTGTTTATTTGAAGTGGATTTTTTGTTGTGAGAGAAAAATAACCCATTTTGCTTTCCGTGTCTGTAATACTCCCATACAGTGAGACAGACATTGCTATGGAGGGAGGGACTCCAGTCAAAGCCCTGAGGAATCTTGGTTTAAGGATTAAAACATGACATGAACTGGACTGCTAACATGATTCATGTGAACATATCTGAGCACCTTGCACGTTGAGGGACTAAATACTAGCTTAGAAATACCATTTTCATTGTGCAGACCATAGCCTTGACCCAGCTGCATGGTCTCCTTCCCATTCTGCCTCGGGACTTCTGTAGTGGTTCTTTAGCACAGAACACAAACTGGTGATCCTGAGGGCCCACTGCCCACAGCCATAGCTTGAAGTTCTGTGATTTTCTCTTCTCACAAATATAAAATTAAAATTCCTACAGTCAAGGCGAGGACCTTGAGCCACTTTTGTTAAGGGCACAGTTTAGTCCTGGCACCTTGGGTCATTCTATGTGTGCTTAAAGAGAACAGGTGCTTACCAAGACAAACAGATCTGTTTTCTCTGGGGACCCCAGCCTTGCAAAGTGTTGTATTGTGAGACATTAGCACAGCCACGGGCACGTCCGGCACCCAGGGACAGAAGGGGAGGAGCAATCACCTCTGGTGAGCCACGGTTTGCTCAGACTAAGAATCCTCCTCATTTAAATAACCTCGTTTTGTAGGGGAAGCTTAGAACTCAGGGCAGACAAACGGACAAATATACGCAAATAATCAAACAAGAAATGAAGGAAAAAAAGAAGAGGAAAAATATTTATAAATGTCACTGTCCAATGTCTTTTCAATTTAAATGAAATAAGATTATCTACATATATCTACAAATATCTACATGTATCTACACTGTTTGCAGATATGATTCTTTGGTTGTCTTCACTTTTTTCCCTACACTGCAGCTATCAAGAAAAAAAAAAGTGTTTGTATAATCTTTGAAGGAAATAATAAATATAACAACTTCATTAAACATTTGACCAAAGCTTTGGCACTAATCAGTTTACAGATAACAAATCATACTGAAAACTCTGAAATAACAGCGGCAAAGCAACAGCAATAGAGCACATCCGAGAGCCATTTCCCACTGACTAATAATAAGCACAAGGCTATTTTACATCAACCTTTCTGAGAACATTAATTATGGTTTAGTCAGACACTAAGAATCTCACAATTCACTGCAAATGTCAAATAAAATACATATTTCTTGCACAAGTCTTTTTTTATGGATCCAGATATATTTTTTTAACAGAAAAAAAATTACATAAAATATCCATGGTAGCCTATATCCCTTCTTAGACCTTTCCAAAAAGGTTTTGGAAGCCCAAAGCCCAGTCACTGCCAGAGACAAAATAAACACTGCTACTAACACTGCCACCTGCACAAGGGAAAGAACACGTTTTAAAGGGTTTGTAATGAAAATGCACAAACATGGATGAATAGATAACTTTAAAAGAAATAAGCCCCATCTTTTAATAGAGTCATGTGGAAGAACTGGAAAAGTGTTCATAATACTGTATAGCAACACAGCTGTGGAGCTGCTCAATACCTTCTCTGAAGACAAAGGCACTGCCTTCAGTGAGCATCTGACAAAAACACAAGCTGACTATTCAAAACACATCACTGGAGAAATTGTGATGAACAGTTTCTTTTAAACAGTAAGGAATGACTACTGAACAAAGATATTAAAGGAAAAAGAAACAAGTACTTACCAGCATTAAGAGGGAAGATGCAGCAAGCAGGTAGTGCAGAATAGGTGCATTAGGACTACTGCAGTTTGGGTCAGCCAAATATAAGGAGTGAGCCAGTCTCAGAAAAAAAACCCTGAAGTCCCTCTAAAAGGCACCTCCATGGGAGAGTGAGTATTGGAGAGCTCGGGAAAGGATGCAGGAAGGCAGGACTGTGTGGGGCTGCCTGGGAAGCAGGTGAGAACACACAGCCTGAGTTCTCCAAATACTCCCCCACCCCAGGCTAGTTTTTAAACCTTTGCATGTATTGTTGGGAAAATAAGATGCAAACACAGCTGCACGTGGCTGTGCTCGTGGGCGTAGGCCCTTCTCAACAGCTCCAGGAAATGCTGCTATGGTTAAAGCATCCCCGTGAACCCCAAAACTTACGAGCGGGTCAGGGCCACAGGAGAAGTGGGAAATTTGTTCTGGCAGTGAGGATTCAAAGCGTTCCCTTAAACTAAACTCTGCTTCCCCCAAGAATCTCCTCATAGAACCACCTGAGCCACCTGTGAATGAGCCCTCGACGTGCCCCACGTTGGGAGAGACTGACACCGACGAGTGCGGGACGACACACGGCTCACGGCCGGCCCACAGCCCCTGCCCGGTGCTCACGTACGGGTCCCGCGGGCAGGAAACACCCGTGGGCAGCGCCAACGCAGGCTGGAACACCAAACCTCCATCAGAACACCCGGCGGGCGAGTGAGAGGGGACAAGTCACTTCACCGCTGCCACCTCCCCGTCCTCCCACCGCATCCCAGCGGTCCTCGGTGCCCGGCACGAACGGAGGCGTAGGGGAATAGGGAGATAAGGACATATGGCTTCATTTATCAAAGTGCAGCCGCGGGTCACCCCGCGACGGAGCTCCCGGCACCGCCGCCCTCACAGCCCGCGCGGGGCGGGGCGCGGGGCGGGGCGCGGCCGCCGGCGATTGGGCTGTCCGGCTGTCGATCAGGCCAGGCGACCAATCAGCTCCCTCGTGGGGCGGGCGGCGCGGGGAAGGCGGGAAGGGGCGGGCGGTGTCTCTCGTGCCGCCGGTGCCCGTGACCGGGCCCGTGGTCGCGGCCGGCGAGAGCCCCGGCTGGGTCCCGTTACCGGGGCCCGTAGTCGTAGCCGGCGGGCGCCCCGGCCGGCGAGTACATGTTGGCTGCCGCCGCCGCCGCGGCCGCCGCGTTCATGTGGTGGTGGTGGTGATGGTGGTGGTAGCTGTGCCCGCGGATGCTGGGGA
>VZTJ01004860.1:408883-539288 GCA_013397795.1 Orthonyx spaldingii | reverse complement strand
AAGAAAGGAAAAAAGAAAAGGAGAAAAGAAAAGAAAAGAAAAGAAAAAAAAAGAAAAGAAAAGAAAAGAAAAGAAAAGAAAAGAAAAGAAAAGAAAAGAAAAGAAAAGAAAAGAAAAGAAAAGAAAAGAAAAGAAAAGAAAAGAAAAGAAAAGAAAAAAAAGAAGACAAGACATCACAAAGACGTCCAAATCGAAAAGGACGAACGAACGAAAAGCCGGGCAGGGAGAGCCCGAGCCGCTCCGCAGCCGCTTTGCCCACCGCAGCGGTGTGGGCTGGGGGCGCTGGCACCCCCGGCCCGGTGCCAGTCGCCGTCCCTGCGCGGGGCCCCGCGGGGTCCGCCGGGATTCACCGCCCCTCCGCAGCTCGCTCGTTTCTCCGCGATTCACCGCCCCTCTGCAGCTCGCTCGTTTCTCCGGGCTGCCGGGTCCCGAGCGGGGATTTCACCCGGCAGGTGCGCGGCTGGGACCCCGCGGCGGCAGGAGCGGGCTGCGCGGGGCACCTGAGACCGCACGGCAGCGGCTCCGGCCCGGAACCCGCACAGCAACTGTGCTGTGCTCCGCCCGTGGGCGTGAGAGAGAGAAGAGAGAAGAGAAGAGAAGAGAAGAGAAGAGAAGAGAAGAGAAGAGAAGAGAAGAGAAGAGAAGAATGAGAAAAAGAACAAAAGAGAAAGAAAGAAAGAGAGAGAGAGAGAAAGAGAGAGAGAAAGAAAGAAAGAAAGAAAGAAAGAAAGAAAGAAAGAAAGAAAGAAAGAAAGAAAGAAAGAAAGAAAGAAAGAAAAAGAACAAAAGAGAAAGAAAGAAAGAGAGAGAGAGAGAAAGAGAGAGAGAAAGAAAGAAAGAAAGAAAGAAAGAAAGAAAGAAAGAAAGAAAGAAAGAAAGAAAGAAAGAAAGAAAGAAAGAAAGAAAGAAAGAAAGAAAGAAAGAAAAAGAAAGAAAGAAAGAAAGACAAAAAGCGTCCAAGAGAAATAATTGTTTTGTAACCAGCTCAATCCTCATGAACAACAGTAGTTTTCTCGCTAATAGACAGTGATGTGTCCGTGAAAACTGGGACTTGTGGGGCTCCGTGGGCTGCCTGACTGATGGGCACGGGGAGAGTCTGTGGGGCTCCATAGGGTCCAGGGGAATGGGACTGGGCTCCCGCAGCTCTCGCACTCCTCATGCTTCCTACTGGCTCCTGCTTGCCAGCGTTGGCTCCATATTATTTGCCATGGGGATTTCAGGCTGCTTTTACGGGGTCACTTGCCTGCAGATCCCAATGCAGAGATCACGCACAGGGAAGTTCTCAGAAATAAAACTGTCAGCCACTCTCTCCCAGCACACAGCCGGTGGAGTTTCTCCCTTTCCCCTCTTTTTTCCTTTCACTTCCCCCCGCCCCACCCCCAGGCCCCCACCCTGACAACTGCTCGTGCTTCGTCAGTGAGATATCCACGCTCTCTTGCAGTGCAGCTGCCCTGTGTGGTCCACGGTTTGGGGCTATAAAGTTTTTGGGACCCTCGGCCAGCCCCAGAATGCAGAGTTCCCTTGAGAGCTCCCAGGGTGGCCTGGGCAAGCCAAGGGGACCTGACACAGTTGGGGTCATTGTCTGGAGCTCTGCCAGAAGCAACCCCTGCTTCTCTGGTTTTGAGTGCACCAGGAGCTACCTCTAAAACCAGTCACTCTCTGTCACTCCTGTGCTCATTACTGTTCATTAATGCTGTCAGAAAGCTCTGTAAAGGGTGCTACTCTGCTGCCTGGGGCTGACACACACATCTGCTGCTAATAGGTGTGAGAGAGTTAGTGCCCATCTCCTCCTGCCTGGCCCTTTCCTCACTTTCACCCTGGCTCCGGTGTGGATGGGGAAGCTCTTGCCTGACTGCCTGTGCTTCCTAGCTGCAGGGAAATGGGGCTGCAGCTACAGGGGAATGAGGTTCTCTTCGTTTGAAAGGATTTCCTCCATGCCGCCGAGTACTGAGGTGTCAAAAATGGCTTAGTTGAAGTGTATTTTGTTATTGCAGTACAAACTTGGGGAAGAGGGGGTGAGAAGTCCTGTAGAGCACAGGAGGACACTGGTGCTATGTGCATCCAAAGGGAAAGCAGCTGCCTCACTGCTTCTTGCTAGATCCTTTCTGTGGAGCCAGAGTCGATTTCAAGCCGTCTGCTTGCAGCCGTGTCGCTAGAGGGAAGGTCAGGCATGTATCCACAGCTCGGCTGTGGTTGTTGTGCCGACGGTTTATATGCACTCAGTGACACTGCAGCATCCTGTGCAGACATTTATTTTGGCTAAAGGCAGCCTGGTTCTCGTTTGGATGCAATCACTGAGGCATGACCCACACAGGCCAGCAGAGCTGCTGTGGCCATACAGGTTGTCTGTGTGTGGGTTCACTTCCACACAGGGGGCCCAGATGGTTCCATCCCACAAGAGACTGCAGTTAGATGAGCACTGTCCTTGCATGGAGGGGGTCTTTGCAGAGCTCAGTCACTGTCAGGAGATGCAGTGTTCCCCAAAACTCCCTGTTTGCACTTGTTGTGAGGATTTCTTTCTTTGAAAGAACTTTTCTCCTTTTCTGTTAGGCTGGTAAAATAGCCTAGACATTCCTTGTTGTTCTACCTGGTCTCCTGTCACAGCAGAGAACAGATTGACTTCACTTGTTCTGGAGCTGAGATGTTTTCACGGGGTTTGGCGTGGCAGTTGATGACATATATTAATCACTAACATAACACAGTATGTTAGCACAAACAATGAGCACAAACAACAAACCGCAGGGCTCAGCATGCTAATGGGAGGCTGCACAATCCACAGGAGATCCCACTGTGGATAAATCCTCTCCCTGCATTGCTCGGTATTACATTGGACATGTTGCAAACTTAACCCAAAGGCCATAAGGAATGGATGCTTCAGCCAACGTCAGTTGCTGCTTCAAATCCAATCCAGCATAAAAACTGGCTACATCATGGAGATTTTTCTTCTTGCGTCAGTGCTGGAGCTGAACCCTCTGGATCACATCCAGCTGAGAGGCAGCAGGCTCTGCACTGCCACTGAGGGCAGATCACACATGTTAAATTCATACGGGAGAGTGCAGTCTCTGAGAGCAGAGACCAGGCCTGAAGATGAGCCCAGGACCTGCCCTGGAGCCCACGTTTGTCTGCAGAAAAGCAGAGGTGCTTCTGCCAGCCTTGTCCTTTCTCCTTCACCTCCTTGTCACTTTACCCACTTGTGGATGTGCCTGTTCCTAAGGGATTTTGTGGCCTGTCCACAGTTCTCAGCTCCACTTGCTGTTTCCTCATGCCCTGTGGGAGACTTTGTCCCTTTTGAGAGTGCTGTGGTGGGGCAGGTGAGGCAGGAGTGGTGGTCCCTTCTGCCTGCCTGCAAAGCCACACCAGTGTTACGGACAGCACACCCCTCTCCCCAGGCAGAAGGATTTTGAGGATTTCAGGCCATTGCTCTGACTCCTGCCTCCACCACCCCATCGCCCGGCTGAGGGTGCTGAGGACAGGCAGATTGCTGCAGCCTAAGTCAGAGCCTGCCAGGCACAGAGATCAGCTGGATGGGTGACTAGCCCTGCCTGCAGACATGATGTGCTCTGCACCTTCTGTGCTCCTGCCTGCAGAGTCCTGGTCAGAGACCTGGCACCCCTTAACAGGCATCTCTGGGAGAGGAAGGGGACGGACTTCAGCAGCCCTTAAGGAAAACCCTTACAATACACTTTGTAATCCCTGCACAAGCCCTGCGAAGGGCAATGGTGTGTTACTAAGTGAGCATGGCGAGGCAGAGCAGAGCAAGCCTCAGAGCTCCCGACCTTGCCTCTGTGATGCCTCAAACAAGTTCAGCATGGGGTACCCAGGACTTCTTGGCACATCTAAATCCCTTTGCTGTTTCCATCTCAGTGTCCTTCTGTGCAAACAACAGTGATGATGTTTAGTCACCTTCAGAGAGCTGTTTGGCATTGAAAGGGATCCAGGATAATCTTGGCTTAGGTTTTGTATAATTTATTTATTGTATTTTTAGGTTTTGTTGTACAAAGCAACACTGCACCAGTTCTAACTCTCCTCTGATGACATCTTAGATCTTGTTCTTCCTACTCATTAATTCCATTTCCCCCTTTTTAGTCAAAACGCCAGCCTGGAACCATTCAGGAATCCACACTGACGAGAATTTTTTACATTTCTTTTGATTTTCTCATATAATATTTTTAATGTAAAACGCTGTTCCAATCTAACCTGTTGTCAGTCAGTATAAGTGACTACTGCATAAGAAAGATCCTCTTTCTTGTCCTGCTGGGCTCAGAGACAGGGTTTGGAAAACACCTTTGAAGGTGCAGGGTCAGGGTCCCCAGAGGTGAGAAGCAGCACAGCTGTTTCCTTCCTCATGGCTTTTGCTGGGGAAAACCTGGCCCTGGTGAAGCCAGTGGTGGGATCCCCATGCCCTGAGAAGGGCACATGTGTAAGGGGACCCATAACACACACGGGGCCTGAGCTGTGCTGGCAACTGTCCCTGTGGGGCCACTGGCCCTGGAGGCAAGGGCTCTCCACCTCTCCCATGCACGGCTCGCTGTGATCCTCAAGCACTTCCCGTGGGCCACGGCCTGGGAAACACCCCTGCAAACAGCACGGAGCGACTGGCACTGAGGGGTGGTTCAGTCTCAGGAACTGCCAATGCTCACGCCTTCCTCTGCGGAATTAGCACAAGGACAGATTAAAGAAAGCCAATTTCCTTTCTCATCAAATCAATTCCTTCTGGGGCAAACAAAGCCACGAGCGCAGCGCTCTTGTCCTCCCGTGATCTTGTGGTTTGCTCTGCTTGGAAGAGGCAGCTTTGGAAAACCCGAGCCCATTTCCTGCTCTGCGTGCTGCAGTGTATATCCTTGCCTCGGCCCTGGAAATGCTTTGATGGATATTATTAGGCCCGGAAAGCATTTGGAGCTCCTTTCTTCCGTACGAGCTGAACAAACTGCTATGGGATGAAAGAGGGGCAAATTGGAAGGGTCTGTGGATGCTGCAGGCAGGCTGCCTCGCTGAGGGAGCCCGTGTTGTGCTGCTGTCTGTGACAGGGACAAAGCAGCCTTGGGGCCAGGGTTGCTGCCAGCCCCTGGGGAGGGGGGACATCTCTTTCATACTCTCCTGCCAAAAGGCAGAGCTAGAGTGGGGCACCACCAAACAGATGCCAGTAAAGCCTGACTCTGCCTAACTGCATCCAGCCCCACCCAAGGCTTTGGCCTCTTCTTAAATCCATATACCACGCCCAACAAATCCTATCCCCTACCCCGACATGCCCTCATCAAATCCTACAAGCGAGGGGAACCTTCTTCCCCTGTCACAATGACCATTGCCCACCCCAGGACAGAATTCTCATTCTTGCTCAGCCTTCCAGACATTGGGAGCAGGAGTCTCTCACTGCTTTGAAAGGGAAAGTGCACGAAAAGCAAAGCCAAGCCAAACCTTTGCTTTCCGAGGGACTGGAGCTCTGAGCGGTGCTTTGCCACTAACACAGCCAGGCAATGACAGTGCGGAAATCTTGGGGAGTGAACAGCACTTGTGGTTATTGGTGAAATCCCATATTAGCAGAAAGGTCTGGTAAATGGAAGCAGGAGTCGCTCTGACTACAGCATCTGTTGGATGTGGAGAGTGGTTATGACTCTCTCCAAATACAATGCACATGTACTGGGGAAAATGACTGCTACAATAACAGGAATAAATCTTAATAGAGACTTGGGTGATAACAGACACCATAGGGGAGTTATCAAAATGAAAAACATATGGCAGCGTCTCTGCCAGACCTGCATGGAAACCCCTTGGAAGGACTAACAGAGCTTGTACCTGAAAATGAAAACAGATGACACAGGGACAGGGGAACAGGGCTGAGGGAACCACATAAATTCTGTCATCGTGCCCTCCTCAGAAGAGCAATGGGAGTTTGGTGTCAGTGTCCTGCCACCTGTCTCCTTGCTGGACAAGTCCAGGTCTAAAAGCATACCAGTGTGACAAATTCTTTCAGGTTTGGCAAGGCAAAAGGCTGCAAGTCAGGCTGGACAGGGGCCATTTTTGATTGTATTCAAACAAGACCTTGACCTGTACTACTTATTAGCATTAGATTCCATTTTCTCTGCCTTTTGGCAGCAAGTAAGGGCAAGGATGGCAGAGAATGAATAGTGGAGGAGCAAGCTCAGGGCTCTGGAAAGTTCAGGCACAGCCCTGGCTGCAAGGGCAGGATGGATTTGTTTTCCTGCAGTTATAGGAGCTACAAACTGAGCCCAGACTTCATGGTATGGCAAAGAACAAGCGAACGGGAAGCTCGGCTGGAACTGACAGCTTCTTGGCAGGAAGCAGCAAGAGACAGGGCAGAGCAACATTAAATGAAATTGCACCTTCTCCCAAGCACTTCAATGTTTTCAGCAGAGGTGAAACCACATTATCCAGAGCACAGAAACCCAGCTTTGCTTTGCTCTCCTCAGGAGCAGCCTGGCAGGTGATGGATAAACATGAGCACAGCAGACACAGAGCAGGTTGATGGGAGATGTGGGTATCATTTGTCTCTTAGGTTTGCAAGAGAGGAGCAGGAGGCATTCCCAAGACCCCTAGAGCAAGAGGAGGTGTCCAGCTTCTGCTGATCCCACACGTTGGGGTCAGGAGCAGGATATGAGGATTGGTTGCCTGGGTACAGCCACTGCTCCTTGATTATGTTAAAAGGTTGGTCCCACCCCAAACCCTGACTGCACGTACTAAGTACAGTACTGAGGCAGAACCCAGGGGCAGAGGGAGAGCCTCCAGCAAGGACCATCACCTCCTCTTCACTCTCGGAGGTGACTGTGTAGGCTACCATCATCCAATCCAGTGCCAGCTTGACAACTGGGGATTAAACAGTGGAAAATTCAAAAGACAGCTGAGGATGGGACTTATATTAGTCAAGACACTCGGCACGCTAGCTTTAGGGTCACCAGCAGTAAATAGAGATATTGTAATGGTAATGGAAACAAGACGGGGGCAGGAGGACCACAGAGCAGACCCTAAGTGCTAAATGCCTCTAAGCTGTCAGGGACTTCGCCCCTGGCTGTCATTATTTTAATTGCACCCTAAATCTGCAGCCACTGGTCAGAGCAGGTGTCTGAGGACATGGTATGGATCTACTCTGGTGCCTGCCACAGCCAAGACTGAGCTGAAGAGAGAGTTGGATGTGATATTTGTTACACTGAGTATCCACATTTATATAATCCAGGGTTAGTAACCCTGAATGACTTGTTTGCTTACAGCAAAAATCATCCCTGTCCAGAGGATGAACAAAGAGGAGCCTGAAGCTCTGAGCTGGTCTATTCCAGCATCGGGGGGGCAGATCCTGTGCTTGTGTCCCCAGGCTGGGACCCACTCATGCCCATGGCTGGTACGGTCACTAGCACAAGACCCTGTCCCAGGGACAGGCAGAGACTGCCTGACCCTAGAAAGGCTGCAGATGCCTTGTTTTGGCTCAAGCAAATGTACATCAGGCAAAAGAACTCGGAGATGAAATGGCATCTTTATGCCAGTCCTGAGTAGAAGGGTTGCTTTATTGTACGCTTAGTTACAATAAACCAAACAATAAAGTAGTAATAAATGGTCACCAAAAAATATTTCAGAGTCCATAAAACAAACACAGAGTTTAACAAGGACAAATGAACTGTTAACACTCCTCCTCTTCCCTGTCCCATAAAACATGTCGGGTTTTACAGGCAATGGGTGAATGCCAAACTCCCCTGGCCGTGTGAGACCAGCAGCGTGATCATCGCTGCCTTTTGCCGTGAACAAGGTGACAACCCCAAAATCCCATCGCCACTACAGCCCCCATTCCCACTTCTGCTGCTGGCTGGGGACCCCTGCACAAGGCTGAGGGCTCCCCTGGCTGCAGGACACTGCCCACACCCCGTGTTTCCCCCCCACTGAGGCAGGGAGTGCTGCAGTGCCGTCAGGAGCCAGACACCGAAACCACGGGATGCTGTGCTGAGCTCTCACGCTGAGCAAACAAGACTTTCTAAAGGTTTAGAGGACCACCTTCACGTGTAGAATGACCCCCCATGTTTAAACCAAACAATCTTGACCTCTCTACGAGTTTTAGCCACATAAAAGCTCACCTCTTGGACTCTCCATTAGGTTTTATGATGTGCTTCCATATTTAAATGGACATGACTCACACCAGGGTTTCTGCCGTGCATGTGAAGGAAAGAAAAGATGAATGCCAGATGTTATGTATGAGTTACTTCAGGGAAAAAAACAAAAAGGAGAGAAAAGGAAATGTTGGGCTGGGCTTTTCCAGCTCCCCCAGCTCAGGTGAGCATCAGACTGGTATTTAAATTTTATTTAAATATGCAGTCTCCTCAGCTTGGCCACACTCCTGGCTGCTCTGCAAGCACACAGCCCCCCCAGTTCGCCCTCCTCACAGCAGGAGCTTCAATTTTCTGTCAAAAGTCTTCTGGCCAAACCTGGCAGCTGTCAGCACCTCCCTGTTTATTTGTGGAGCAGGAGAGGGCAGGAGGAGGAGTGGAGAAGGGGTGGAGGGCAGCCCCTCTTTGGGGTGACACATTCCTTCACCCAGAAAACTCTGGGTAAGGCAGGCAGAACGGTCGGATGATGCAGAGGAGCTGCACAGGTGGGGTGGGTGGTGAGGGGACAGTTCTAACCACTGCAACTGGAAAAGCACCTGACAAGCTACCTGCCATCCCCATGGGCTTACAGCTGTTTCCTCTGGGATCCAGAGGCATGGGTAGGTAGGAAGGGCTCAGCAGCAGAACTCCTTTACAACCTTGCTCCTGCCTCTCTGAAAGGACCTTCTGTCCCCACACAGCCCCCCTGCATGTCATTGCCTTGACCACTCTGCTCTCAGTGGGCTCATCTGGCACATTCTCACATTCCCACCTCCAGGGGACAATGGCTGAGCCTCCACCCAGGCAGGCATGGAATTGGCAGCCTTGTGCCATGGGTCAGCCCTTTCCTGCTGGACACACACAGAGCATGAAGCATGGCCATGCCCACACCGAAGCCATGGCCAACAGGGCCTGCTCTCAGACCCTCAGCACCACCCCTGGGGAAAGAAGGATCACTCCACCCATTGCATCTGTTCCAGAATAGGGAGATACAACCTCAAAAACCTAACCAGCCCTTCTCAGGAGGCTCCTCCTGGGGGGTCCCCACTGCTCCATGTGGCCTCTTCTCCCCCAGCCAGCTGACACAGCGATATGAAAGGGGTCCTGCTGCTCCCAACCAGGGCAGGCTGTCCCACTGCACACAGATGAAGCTGAAACTCCACACTAAGCATATGTAAGGACATTAAGCTGTCGGAATTAAAGGATAATTTGAAAAGTATTTTTCTTAATACTGGCATTAGGTTTCCCCAGCTTTGCAGTTGGTAAAGAGAAAAAGAATGTCCTTACAAAGGAAAAGCAAGTGAAAGCTGAAGCAGAGGGGAATTAGGGGGTGGTGGATGCTTGGAACTGGGTTCCCTTGCTTAGCTCAGGGTGCTGATCATGCTGGGTGCAAGAAGGTCTGTTCCCACCCCAGACCTGCAGAAACAACCTAGGAGTCACTGGCTTTCCCTCACTGGCAAACTGCAACATGGCAAGAGGGAACTAACATGGTCCCACTGTCCTGGGAGCAAGAGCATCCCTGCTGCATCCTACCTGCATCAAGGGTAGGGCTGCACTCCCAATGAGGCCCTGAAAATATTCAGGTTAAGCAAAAAGTCTGTTTTTCCAAAAGTGATGAACTGAGAGACTTTTCATCTTTATATCACACAGAAAGTCCTCTTGGGTACCTGCTGAGCTCTGCAACTTCTTTATACAGCTGCTGAGTGACTCAGTCATGAATAGAGAGCACAGAACTCTGCAACCTTTACTTTCCATCTTTACGTGTCTGTCTTTAGCTGGGTAGATTAGTGCAGAGTTTATGAAAACAGGAGATCTGCAGCTACAGCAGCTGCAAGTGATGTCTGGTGAGTTATGTTAGTCCTCAGCACAATCCTGTTCCCCAGTCCCACAGGGAGGGCAGCCCTTCCTGGTGCTCTGGGCCTGGCGAGTCACAGCCCTATGGTGCAGCTTCTCTGCTGCCTCTCTGCATCCTCACCTCTGGCCCTGCAAAGGTCCCGGGGCTGCGGGCTCTGCACTTGCTTCTGCTTCCTCTCCCTGCCTCTGCCACCACAAGCCAGGGCAGCAAGTGGGATGTGGGGTCCAGTGCTGCATTCTGAGCTCCTGAGTGCAGGAAACTGGCAAGCTGGCAGCTCAGGGACCACAGGGAGGCATCAGAAGAGCCCATGTCCCCCATAGAGGAAGTCCTGTGCCCTTGCAAAATGCCCGTGTGAACGGAGGCAGGAAAATTAGCTGCAATATGGCTTTTTGTGATCACAGAGATATTGCGAGAGGAAGGAAAATTTAAAAAGGTTCCGTTTTCCTCTTGTTCCCCTTCCCCACCTCACTGGAAAGACTCAGGAAGTGCCCAGCCATCAGGAACAATGTGAAAAAAACCCGGTACTGTTTTCCCTGGTGAACCTGGCAGGATCCCAAGCAGGGACCATAACAGCCAGCAGGAGTGGGGCTCCCTCATGCCGCTCCTGGAGAAACAAGTGTTGGGCTCCTTCATTTCATTTTCCTCCTTACCCTTTGTGGAGCCCAGCTGCCGTGTCCACAGCATGATGGGAGGGACGTCTCCCTCTGCCTGGGCATTCTGAGTGCATGTGCAATAGCAAGGGCTGGCAGGGGGTCCCCAGTGAACTGCCTGTCTCTGGCCTGAGCGAGAAGCCGTGGCTTGCTGAAGGACACATGCTGGTCACTCCATTGGCCTCTCTAATTTCCATCTCTCCCCCAAAATGCCTTTTAACTGAGCATCAAGGCTGCCCAAAAGTTTTCTCATCCTGAACCACTAATGTCAATGCAGACTGTGACAATGGCCAGGACATGTCCCTGGGAACATTCATCAAATTTTGCAAGAGCTGCAACCACAAGATTGTCTGGGCAGAACCAAATTTACCACAAGCCACGTTCCCTCCCTTCCTGCCCTGCCCATCTGGCACAGCTGGGGAAGAGCACAGGCAGAAGGGGATGTCCGGGATCGCAGCTCTTGTACATCCCTAACACTGGGGTGAGGGAGAGGTCTGTGGCCAGGCCCCAGCACACCCCCACGCTGGGTGTGGGGAGAGCCCCGGATACTGAGGAGCATCTGTGCTTCCAGAGAGCACGTTCCTGGGAGCAGACACCACGGTCTGGCCTCCTCCAGGGCCTCACGCATCCCCTGGGCTTGTGTGCAAATGCTATGCTTCCGCAAATAGACGCTTTTCTGGGAATGTCCCATGGCCCCGAGGAGGCTCGGCTGGTTGGCATCAGATGACCAAAGCTGTTGCATGCTCCCATTGTTCCCCAAGGCAGTTATTAATAGAGCACTGTAATAATAGGGGATATTTATAAAACACCTCTCTGCCTGGGAATTCAGGACAATCTGCAAACCTGTGCAGGTCTGTGTGTCAGCCCTGAGCCCCTCTGGTGGTTGTGACAAAGAGAAAGCAAACCCTATACCCCACTGAATGGTATGAGAAATGTGTGGGCTGGAGGGGGCACTGCAAAGGTCTGGTGTAAGATGTGGCTCTGCAAGGGCACAGGGGCAGGGACAGTCCAGGCACAGCCACCTCCCTGCCAGCAGAGCCAAACAGGGGAAGAACAGGAGCCAGAGATTCTCTTTCTGTGGTCCCAGTTTGTGGAAGAGGGATGTCACTAAAGAAATCAAAGCCGATAAGGTCCATGGCCAAGCTCCCCAGGACTACCCATGGTGTTAGGGTGCAGCTCACAAGGGGGCTGCACTGCTGCAATTGCCTTTTATGCTGAGCTTGCTTAGAAGGACCCATTTACTGCCCTTCCTGACATCTGGGCCATCCAGAGACCAAGACCAAACTCTGGTGACAGGGCTGAGGATCTGTGCTTAAACAGTGGAGCTTCACACTTGCAGAAACCTGTGCAAATATGCCAGATCCTGTACAGAGGAATGCACACTTTTGCTTAGCTTTATGGATGGAAAAATCAAAATGAGGTGCAGGATTCAGTTAGAGAAAGGCCAGACATCATGGGCTGGGGCAAGGTGCAGTGCCACACTCTGGCACCACACACGGCTCCACACACAGCCAGGATGGGGACTGGACAGAGAGGAATGCAGATAGCCTTGCTGTCGGGCTGTTCCATCAGGGTCATAAAACCAAACAAATCCAGTCCTCCCCCCAGCCTCGCTTGAGGAATTAGAGAAATGAGGCCATTTATGTCTTCACACGGGCGACTGAGCCTGGCAATGACCTTTGGTCACTTCGAAGCAGGGCTGGATTTGAAATGTGAACCAGAGACCAGGAGGTGAAAACCTCCATATCCCATTACAAATCCCTGGGGATGCCCAAGGCTTGTCAAGCCACAGTGCTTTGCTGCTTATTTATTACTATTTGTCTATGATTGTAGCCATTGCCAGGGCTGGTGTTACTGCTTGGGCAGTGGTCAGCTGCAGAGTGGCCTCCAGGGCCAGTCTGTCTCCCAGCAAAGCCAGGGGCTGGGACCCCGGGGTTGGAGTGGTCACTCCTTGCTGCTGGAAAAACACATTGGTTCTTTTGTGGCAGCAAGCACAAGCACAAGCATCACAGTGGTGACACAGCCCCCAGCTGGTGACAGCCATGAAGAGGTGAATTCATCCTTTAAGGTAATGATGTATATAGCCCTACACAGTAAGGGTTCCAGGTAAAAAACCCCTGAGCCATACTGTAGTGAAATTAATTCTACATATTGTATATTCAGTCTTGTAAACTGGTTAATTCACACCCAGACAGCACTTGCTGCTTGATTATTAGTGCTCTAAGACAGGAAAATCCTCTGTCTGGCTTGAGCTTGTCCTCTGAAACAACTGCACAAAACCTGCTTTTTTCACAAGTTGTTTGGCTGACTTAAGTTTTCTTTTATCCAAACAGATCTCTAACCTGTCGAGTAACCATGGCTTCATGAGAAAAGCAAGTTGGAGACAGCGTGCATTTTGTAAAAAAGAATATCCCATGGCTCTATAAACAGAAAATTTCCTTCCATCCCTTTTAAGTCTGCTTCACCCCACTCCTCTCCACTGATCATCTTATTTCTACTTTTGTGGTCTAAGAGGTATCAGATAATTTTGCAGATCAGGAGCTAAGGCAGGCCCCTGGGTGGTCAGAGAGAGCCTCCCCAGAACAGCTTTGCTGGCTCTGCCCTCCAGACACGAGGGCAAGTTCCCACAGCTCAACAATGGGATTTGGAAGAAGATGTTTTATAGAAGAAGTTTTAGCACCCCTGTGTGGCATCACTCTGCTATGTGAGAGCAGAGCAGCGCAGGGAAAATCTGCCTGAAGCTTCGAGGAGTCCACAGCAGCCTGGCTCTGCTGATGGAAATGTGAGTCTGTCAGGAGGCCAAGCCCAGGCCATTTCCCAATTAACAGTTCAGCCTCCAGGGAAAGCCATGAACCCATTCCCCAGCAGGGATGTGCACCACAGGGTTCTCGCAGGTGGAATTCCTTAGAGGTACAGAAATGGGAAAGAACACAGTGTGGAGAGAGCATGCAATGATAAACTCACATAGATCCATGTGTCTGGCTGTGACATTAAATGCTTTACACCTGAAATGATGATAATTAATTTGCTTATGATGTGGGACAGCTGATGGAGGTGCTGATGCCATCAGGATTCAGTGAAGCTGCACTGATTTTCATGCAGACTCAGGGGCTCTGTTGATGAGACACGATGAGTTACTGACGGGTTCCTTCCCAACAGGACTGTGGTGATTTAGGAGGTGGAGCCCCATTTTCAAAGGTGAGGAAGCATTTAAGTGCATGTTTGCTGAGTACCCACAGGTTTGCCTTCTGAAGGTATCCAGACACTGAGTGGTGATGGAGAGAGAGAAAACAAAGACTAGTGAAAACAAATAAATCAGAGCAACACTGGTCCTGACCTGCTAACCGGTTTATTAATTTCACCAGGCATTATCTGCATTTAATTGGAACCCTTACACACTTCTGCAGATGTGATGCAGGCTGCCAAAATGTTTGTACTCTCTTGAAACTGTACCAAGAGTGCATTTCTCCCTGAATCTTGGTGGGATTTATGCTGTTAAGTCTGTTCTGGAAACACCAGCCAAGAAGCTGCATTTCTCCAGTGTCCAGCTGAAGTGCATTAACTCCAGGTGCAGGTAGAAGTGTGAAAAGCAGCTCAAGCAGCTCAGCTGATGGGAGGGAAGGTGTGTGTTGATGGTGCCAGATTCTATGTGCATTCTCAGCCTTTTGCTGTGGGGAAGTTCCTTTCCCCTCAAGGCTGTCCTGCTCAGTGCTGCAGCATGTCCTGGGAACAGTCCTGGCACTCTGAGCAGCTCTCCAGGACCCTGCTGCTGGCAGAAACAACCAGTGAGGGGTGAAACAGTGCCAAGTGTCTGCTGCTCAACAGACCAAATATATTCTGAGGGTTATTCATCAAGAATAAAACTACAGAAAGAGAAATATAGGACTCTAAGGAAGGGCAGTGCATGTCTAGAGCTGAATAATGGAAATCCTAAGAATGGGGCTTGCTGATGGCTCTTCAGACACAAAGTTAATCCAATAAAGTGAATTGTCCTGTGCCCTTTCCAGTACAGCAGCCTTTCCTTCAGCAATAGGATTAACTTCGGGCTCAACCTTTGGATGCAATGCTGAATTATTCTGCCTTCGTGCACTATCAGAGCCTGAATTTCCTATTTTCCATTTGCTTTTTGTAGCAGAGCATTTTGTGGCCAACCTGAAATGACAACTTTAGTGAACACACAACAGAAAGTTTTAGGTTTCACTGAAACACAAGTTAGTAAAGTATAAATAATGTGTATGCTGTTTATGGTCCTAAAACTTAGATTGGCTTCTAGTTAAAATTACATATGTGTTTCAAGTGTTTGTTTTTGTTACTTGTGTCAGGACTAGAATCCAAAATACCTAGGACTACATAACAGCTTTGGGAATATCACATTTTCAGCCCAATGGCTGGGTTTTGCTGTAGTGATTTTAGACTTCTTGAAAACACAGGCAAGGAATAAATTGGCTAAGTAGAAAAAAATTAAATGTAAAATCTCTTTGAAACGATCAGAGTATACAGCAGTTGCAAAACAATCCACAAAATCTTCTTTTCTTGGTGTTCCTGTGTTGAGAGCACTTCTTTTTCAATGCCAGGTTTAGAAATTTCCCCCTTATTTCATGCTCTGATGAACCTACAAGAGTTTTGTCTGCTCTGAGGTGAAGCACTGTGCTGTGCCAGAAGAGGCAAGAACTCTAGAGATGAGTAGAGGCAGGAAAACATGCTCAGCTCTTAGTGCAGCTCTCTCTTGTTGCAAAGAGAGGAGATCTTGGCATGACAGGTTTTCTCTATGGTTACTCTGAGTCCAAAGGCTTGTCCAAACCTTCCTTTTGGCATGGCACCCGAATCATCTTTGGGCTCCTTTACTGAAAATCTGAGTCCTTGCAAAATCTTTTCTCCAAGGCCCAAGGTTGCCACAAAGCACCTCTGTGTCCCAGTGGCAGCCTGGGCATCAGCCTGACTTGTCCAATTTGTGCAGAGAGTGGAGCTTTAGCAGGTGGTCAAACTGATGCTATCAAATCCAAGTGTCAGATTCCAGAGGGAACGGCCTGCCCTGGCAAGGGCAGCAGGCTGGGCTGGGTGCCGCTGTCACTGAGAGCAGGTTTTGGGCTTAGCGAGTGCGGCAGGCATCCGGCAGGTATTCCCAGTGTCTGTGGGGGCTGACCCAGGCAAATTGGACCTCCAGCATGTGGAGAGCATCAGGGAAGGGCTCAGCTTTTGCTGTCGTATCCGGTAGGAAAAGCTTAGTAGTTTTGGAGGGCAGACCCTGCCTTGCCGCCGGAGGGATGCACTGTGTCCCTGTGAGCAGGGGTTTGGCAGGGAGGGCACAGCAAAGAGCTCCTCAGCTGACCCCAGTTCTACTTAGAGAGTTTTTTAACTAAAGGAAATCCAGGGGACAATGCCCAAATAAAAACAATGCTGGCGGTATCTGAAGAGAACAAGTCTTTGTGGGAGTTATTTGGGGCCACAAATAAGGGGTGTCATGCTGGTTTTATGTGGGGTGAAACTGTCCCAGGACTGGTTCCACCACAGCCCCCACAGTGCTTTCCCCACAAGACCCTCCCCGCAGATGATGAGAGAATAGGTACAATGTGAGACAATGACAGATTTTCAGTGTATTTCTGAAAGTCTTGGTTTAGCTTCTTCTGGCTGGGATTATCAGGGCATCTTTGGACATGTGACTCTTCATCTCAAGTGTTTGCACTGCCTCCAACAGGCACGGTGGGTGCTCACCACGGAGACATCAGATTCCATTTGAAGGCTAAATTGAAGTGACGGTAATTACATTTCCCCATTTAAACTGCTGGCCAGTCTCAGATGGATAAAATGTTCCCTTCCTAGTTGGAACTGTTGCCATGTCCTGGGAAACAGCTGCTGTGACAAAGTTAGGGGGCAGCTGTTGCTGGAGCCGACTGACGTGTCCATGGCACACAGCCGTGCCAGCCCAGGTACCCAGGGCAGCAGCCAGTGCTGCCGAGGGCTCGCCTGCACACTGGGAGCCCCAAGAGGCTCTCTGGGTTTTTGGTATAGCTTGAACCAGTGCCTTGTGAGGCTGGGTAAAGGGCCGTTGCTGCTGAAGCACTGCCTGCAGTGCTTGACTGGGGACAGCAACACCAGTCTGGGTGCCCGTGCTGTTCAGAGCACGCTGCTCCCATGACATGATTCTGACATAAGTCTGCAAATGAGACCAAGTCTGAAGACATCTGAGCCAAAGACAGGCTGAGTCAATGGCCCAGGTTAGGAAAAGCTGGTGAAATACAGACTGGGTCCTTTTCATTCCCTGCAGCACTGGCAGGTCTTATAACCGATCAAAGAGTCTGTGTGGCTTTTCAGGGGGTTGAGCTTCCACTCACAACCCAAGGCCCAGTCTAATAATGTAGCTTGTTAAATAAACAAGTGGATATGCAGAGCCCCAGCACTGTGACGATGGAGAAGATCCGGTGTTCTCTTCCCACTCCAGAGCCAGCTGTTGATGGACATCTGTCTGTAAAACATTGGGCCTTTTATTGTTTTTAATGCAAGAAATGCCTTTTCCTGGAGACCACCACTGAATATTGCTTTGCTAGAAAGGCTCCTTCACAATCCAAACAGAGAGCAAGTGAGCATAGAGGATCCATTACCCAAAGACTCAACAAAATCTTCCTCACCCATGAAAAGTGTATGCACAGCAGAGGACAATCTTGGGGATGGGGTTTGGAAGAGGGGGGAGCTGTTCCTGGAGGGTGGCGTTCTGGGACCCTTCAGAGGAAAATACTTCCATTTTTCTATCCGATAACTCTACTGCCTGGCTAACAAAAATAATCCCTTATTAAAGATAACAGGAATCTGGTTTGTATAATGCATTGAGATTGATGTGCTTCCAGTTTTCAGCGTTTCTATACCTTCAGAAAGACTAAAAGCCACAATATCGGCATGGTGGTGGGAACAAGCTCTTTTGCAGACACAGTCTGGGTTTATGATTTTGTGTGTGCTTTTGAATTGCAGACTTAAATTTGATCTCAGCCATCAAAACAGAGTTGTCAAGGTCTTAACCTGCCTGAACAGGTTACCCATTCAGCCTTGCATTGCAGTCAAGGGGTGCACACGTGTAACCACCTCTTTTTAACAGGGGCATGGAGCCACCTATCTGAATTCTCATCCTTTTATTAGACCAGAGATTTCTTTTACTAAGAAAACATGGAAAATGCAAATGCCAGTAATATATTCCTTTAACTGAGCAAAATTCCACATTCTCTTATGCTCTCAGATACCTTTATCAGCAGCAGTATTTTCTCTAGTGTGCAAAAAACACAGTGGGCTCTTGGAGCAAGAAAGCTCAGCAGAGCCACTGCTGCTGTCCCCCAGGGCGCTGCCCTGGAGCCCCGTGCTATGGGACAGAGGCAGCCAGAGGGTCACAAAAGCACTGATCTGCCACAAGTCACCTAACAGGCACCTTCACACTGGCACATATCCCTCACATCTGTTTTGTGTGGGAAGAAGCGATTTCAGCCTGACAGGTAAAATCAGGCATTCTCACAGATCGGTCCTGGAGGAGACATCGGTGGCGAGATAGATGCTAATTGCTGATGAGAAATGGTCCATCAGAACTGGCAAAGGCCCCAGCTCTGAGGTGGTAAATAACCCCAGTGCTTTTCTGGCAGTAAAGCAAAAATCTGCTTTCATGCAATGGTCAGCAGAGGAGAACTCAACCAGAGCAACCTGGGGTGTGCAGAGGGGCTCCCAGGGAGAAGGTTAATGCAGGGGCTGTTTTACAAACTCACAGAATTGTGATCCATTTTTGTGCCCAGAAAAGGTCTACTTCAGGATAGGAAAGTTCCACCCATCTCAGAATAGCTTTGGTTTTCAGAACTTAATAGCTTTTGGCTTTCATGTCATCAAAGATGATTTCACCCTTTGTCTCTTCATGGGTGAAATTGCAGCTGAGTGACATTCTCACATTATGCAGGGACAAGTGCAGCAGAAATTCCTCCAACTGAGGAGCACTAAATTGCAGGGTCAGCTTGTCAATGTGGTGAGGAGGTCTCTTTTTGGTTCCCACCAAAGGCAGGTTTGAGAGAGGCCTCAACCCACGTGGCTCCCTCCAGGGACTTGGCTCTTCCTAGGACCTGGCTCTTCCCTCCCTGAGCTCCCTGTGCAGTGGCAGAACCATGAAAGCACAGAACCCGGATGTCCATCTCCCGCTCCTTTCATCCCTGTTTTCCATAGATGAAAAGCATGGCTTCATCCTGGTAACACCCAGGAGCTGGCATGTTTCAGCCTGCAGTTATTTCTTTTTTTTTTTTTTTCTCTAAAGAGCAGTGATAAAAATAACCCCCAGGAAAAAAAAATCAAGCAGTAGAACCCTTGAAAGCCTGATGCAACCTTCACTCACAGGAGCACTAGGACTGACAATACCATAATAAAGATCTGAGGTATCACCAAGGAAAATAGGAAGCAGCCAAGGAAAAAAAAGGTCACCAGAAGCTCACTGTAAACACCCTTGCTCTGCACGTATCTGATGTGATTGCTAGCAGGCCAGTGTGACGCTGCATTTTCGCTGCTACAGGTATTTATTTTACACTCTGGCTCTGAGTCTGAGCCTCTGAATGTAAAAACAATCAGAAGGCTGAAGTGTAAATTCTCCCTGCTGATTTATTTACTGTTGTGTTTTTATAGCACCACATGGCTCTAAGTTTGCACTGGGCCCATTCAACCAAAACCCATGTCATACACTTCCAGAGAAATGAATGACTTTATAAATTCTCTACAATAATAATCCCACATACAGGAATGCATGCAGAGAACACCCAGACGGGGCTGGAATGTTTTAAGAATATAATATTGTGCTTTTTTGGTCAGGGAAACACATTTCTCTCAGGACTATGTGGTGTGGCCCAGGCTCCAGCCCTGTCTGCCTACCACCTGTAATAAGCCCTTTGGGAGATTTTAGTTCAGGCCACCCAAACTGTGAGCTGGGCAAAGAGACATCAGCACTACGAAGTTAACAGCCTTAATGAAGCCCGGCCCAGAGGAGACTCAAAACATCCACAGTAGGGGAAAAAAAAGGAAAGAAAGAAAAGGCTTTGATAGGAAAAACATCTGATCCATGTTCTCTAATCTTTGCTTTGTTAGCTAAAGCATCTTTAAAGAGATTAATACCCCTGGAACAGGGATCTCTTTCTCTCCCCTTCAGAAATACCAATTAGAAGAGCAGGAAACTGCTTCCAGAATGGGGGGACTCTAAAAGAAATTAACTTTAGCTTGAGCAATGTGATTGCCTTTTCTTCACAAGCTATTTTTTCCCCCGTTGTGTGGGTGAGCAACAGTTTTCTCCAGGGAGAGAAACCAGCTCCTCGTGCCAATCCTGCTGATGGAAAGGGACGGCAGTGAGGCAAGGAGAGGGGAAATTTTATCAGATAAACGGACAAGAAAAGAAGAGGGTTTACATTTTAAATACAACAGGAGTGACACCCTTAGGGTGTGGCAGCCTGAGGAGTGAGTGTGCTGTACGCTGGGAGGAGGGAGGCAGCAGGCTGGGTGCCAGCACCCAGTCACCAGCTGTGAGGGGGATCAGTGCACGGCCCCTTCAGCCCCGGCAGTGGAGGCAGTGAGGGATCAGCTGGGCAGAGGTGGTGCTGGTGGTCGCAGATTACATTGTCTCTGCACTGCCCCATCCTCCTCGGGAAGACAAAACCTTCCCCAGAGTCTCGGTGTTGGGAGCTGTGGGCAGGCACAGTCCACGTCTGTGCAGCCCTGATGGCCAAGGGGCTGCGTTGCTGCCAGCAGACCTGGTCACAGAACTCCTGGTGACACTCTGGGGACAGCGGGCCAGGCTTGCTCCTGCCCCAGGGTTTGGTGGTGGGAGCAGAGACGCCTCTGCAGCCTGTGGGGCTTGGCCAAGGAGCAGCCACCTGGCCAGTGTGGCTGCTGCTGCTGTGGAGTCCGTGCAGCCAGGCTGGACCTCGGATGGCCATGGCTGTCCTCCCTGACGGCCACTTCCCTCAGGGCAGCCCCTGCTGGGCCGTCCTGCAGCCCCACTCCAGTCACAGCTGTTACAAATGATAAACCCTCTCATCTCCACAGACCCAGAATCTAGAAGGGAAACATCTGAGTAAGCTCCTGGCTCTGTTCATGAAATTCCTGGACACAGTCCATGCTAAGATCTTTTTCTCTGTAGCTGAGTATTTTCCTTTGCACCTCAGGGATGTTACAACAGCTGTTTGTAAACAGTTTGCATCCAAAGTTAGCAGAAGGGTGAGTAGAGGAATTATGGATCACCTCTGTCCTCTTGAACATCTAAAAACTGTTGCAGCTACATTGGCAGTGCTATAGCAGATTTAAAAAGTCAGTCAAAAAGGCCAGTAGCCATCAGGGACTCACCCATGCCTGCCCACACACAACCAGGCTGGAGCTGGACTGAGGGATGCAGCTCTGTGGGATGAAGGTGCCTGCCTGCTGGAGGCACATGCTGCCTTTGCTTGGGATGAAATTCATCTCAGAGCCTGTGGTCAGCTAGAATCCAGCAGAAGGTTTTCTGGGGAAGGAAGGAGGCAGAGGCTGATAGGAGCTGTTGGAGCCAAGAAGCTGCAGGGCATGTATGTGCTGAGGAGGCTGAGTGTTGAGCACTTTGGAAAACCCAGTGTTCCTCTGCTAAACACTAAGGTGGCTGTGGGATGGCACAAAGCTGGGCTTAAACCTAAGCCCTGACACCCCTCCCCTCCCCATGCTCCCTAGCCCTTCACAGTATCCAGCCTTGGAAACACGACACGGACCCTGAGCCCTTCCCTGTTCTCCTTTCCACCAAGAGTCCCTGCTCTGAGCCAGCTGAGTTTTGTATTGAAAAGAGAAAACTTGCCAAAAAAAATGCCCATAAACACCCTGCACCATAATGGGGGAAGGATAAAATCTTGTCATTAGTGCATATAGAATATCTGGGTTTCTGAAAGGTTTTTGCTTTCCTATACAGCCTGAGAGGGACTGGCCCCTGTGAGAGCTCAGCCCTGTTGCATGGAGCTATTGCCGTGGTGATCCCTGGAGACCTCAGCTGGGGCTCTGCAAGTCTCTGTAGCCCCGATGCAAGACCTCAGATTTAGGACAGCTGGGCTTGTCACCCTCAGGAAGAGCCACAGGGGCCGCAGCGCTCGGCACAACAGGGATGGGGGGCACCTGCTGGCCATCTGTGTTGGTAAGCTTTTTCTCTCTCTTTTTCTTCTCAGGTTGTGTTACCTGTTGTTGTTTCTGGGAATAAGTGTATTTTAAGAGACATCTTTAAAACTGCCCAGCTACAGGCTGCCATTCGTACATCGCTCTGAGTGCATTTGAACAAATCAAACCACAGCTTTTTCCAGGGGCTGTCTTTGCTCCCTCAGGCTTTTCTCTCTGGAGATGCCTCAGCTGCCTGACTTCTGCCGTTGTTGCAGGTGGCATAATGCCTCTGTGCTTATCCCTCCCAGCCCTGACTGACTGGCACTGTGTGTTGGCACATCCCAGCCATCCTGACAGGTCCTTGAATGTTTTTCTGGATGGGATGGATTGGCACAGGCCATCAGCAGAACCCAGAATTTTTCTTTGCATCCTTTACCAGCAGTCTTTCAGCTGATGTTGGGAGGACCTTATTTGCTTTCTTCTTCAACTAACACTTTCCCTTGGCATTAAAAATATCAGCAATGGCGCTGACACTGGCAACAATTCCAGAGTATTTTTTCCGGCTCCAGTGAAAGGTGAGTTATGACTCACTGTGCTCAGTCTGACACAAATAATTCTGTGTGTAGATGTGTGTAGGATATGCAAGTGTTTTTTGCGTGCAGCTGCTGAGGCTTCTGCTCATTTTCTGATGCTATTCAAGGCAGCCCGAACTGAAACACAGAAAGATGAAGTACGTGACCTTTGCAGACCTCTGGCATACAACCAGCAGCAGGAGCTACCTGAGATGGGGCAAGAGGCTTTGTGGATTACTGCCCTGGTGTCAGGTTAGTGCCAGGCATTTGCTGTGGAGGGTCACTGCAGTTTTTTCGTGTGCCAGATGCTTAGCTAAAGAACAAGCCACATGGTCCCAGGTACAGCCCTGGATGCTGGGGCTAGGTTAGGATATAAGCATGCACAGAGATGCTTATGGATGTCACACCCTGAAGCAAACTGAACAAAATATATGTTGCAAATAATTGCTCAATAAGAGAGGAGAAGCAGAAGGTGGGATGAGCCCTTGGGCTTTCCCATGGCACAAGGCAGAGGCAGGGAATTACTTTTACTTGCTGTTGACCATGTCCAGCTCTTGTTTTCTGCTCTCCCAGCCAGAGACTCTGCTTGGTACCAGATGCACTCCCTCCACTTGATGCTGCCTTGCTTTTGCAGCCTGACCCGTCAAACTGAAACAATACAGGACATGTTTTACAAGGTACTTCTGCAGTGGGGAGGGAGAATGTGTAATTTTATGGAGCTTGTAAATTGAACTTGTAAAGTCCTTTAAAGCCCATAGCTTGGGCATTTCATCCTACTGATGTTTAGGGATAAAGGCCAGCAAGGGCAGAGGTGAAAGGGGCCAAATTCATTGCTGAGATAACTGCAGGCACTGGAGCTTACAGAGGGAAGCAGTTTGGTGTAGCTTAACCACTGGCTTTACAAAATTAGCCTAGACTGTCTCCCTTGCAGCTCTTGGGAGTCTCTCCGAGCTAGTTATAGCCTTGTGTGAATATGTGAGAACCAAAGACTCCAAGTCAGTGCAGCTGAGTCCGGACCCAAAGGAAGTGCTTTTGGCCTGCACTCCACCAAATATGGCAGCATCTGGGGAGACAACTTACACCTCCGGCAAATTTGGTTTGTATGCCTCAAAGGTTGAAGTGAGCATCTCTGGCCTGCAACACCACAGAAGCATGAGGTACCTGCTGAAACAGCCCCAAAAAGGAACAAACACCCATCTATTGCAAAGCACCAAGCATGAATGCAACTGAAGGTAAATTAAATTATAGTGAGTATAACAGCAGGGTTTCTAATAAAGCCTGCTCTGTGTCCTGAGCCAAGGGCTTTACCTGCCACTGTGGCTCTGCAAGGTAATTATTCCATGGGCAGTCGGGATGATTGATGGAGATATTCATTAAACACAAACCTGACACTTTGCTCTCTAAGCCCAAATAATCCAACCAGGCTGTCCCTGAACAGGGCACCCTCCCCTCGGCACGTTTTTCATGGGGGCTTTCAAAAGAAAACCAGCAGTCAAGTACCAGAGCCCAGACCCAACAGGGGCATCCCGGCTCGCTTCTGAGAACCCAGGGCAGGTGCTCAGGCTGGAGCCAGCTGTGCACACACAGACCCTAAGCAGAGAGTATTAGGCTGTGACAGCTGCAGCTGGCTCTGAAATAAGCACCAAGCATGAAGAGATTATGATAGATTTTACTTGTATTATGAAACTGATTTTACATCATATATGAGGCAAAAAATGTCTGTCTATCAAAGGGATGGAAATCCTTTGGCAGGGCCAGAGCTGCCAACAGTGCCAAGCTCAGGGCTGCTGGTGGGGTTCAGGCTAATGGAGCATCTTCTCTGCACAGGGGCTGGTCCACAGCATATGGCATGGAAAAAAATCTGTATCTGATAGTTTGAGTTCAGTCTGGGGGAAAAATAAACTTCTATTCTTTCTCTCTTCTCAAAAACAGTTTTCAAATTTCTTTGCTGTTTTTGACCAAGAACCAGGCTGCTTTGGTCCACCTGTTTTTGTCTGTGCCATAAGCAGGGGACAAGCTAGGGAAGAAGGACTCATCTCCTTTCCCTTCATCATCACCAGCAAGAGTCATAATTCCCATCTGGGACAATCATGTTGTGTTTGCTGCACTTCTAGGATGAGGTTCTGGGCTGCTGGAAGGACCTGCCCATCTGTTTTAAACACGCTTGGAAAGAAATGGCCTCAGAGCAGAGGGGAGGCAAAGTGATGGGTCTCTAGCACAGTCCAGCCCAGGGCTCTTTCTGTCACTCCTCCACAAGTGGGTAGGTTTGGTCTGTAGTCAGCAATTCCTTGTGCCATACAGATGTAAGTGCTAATTCATAAGGAGAACAGTCTTACAGTGCTGAATAATACTAATGGCATTACTAGCACCACCTCAGTAGCTGTATAGTACCTGCCCCTCAGGACAATAGTGTGTGGGAGAATAACAAAATCCAGCTTTAAAACACACCTCTCTACCTCTTTTACTAGTATCTCTGCAGCTATTAACATGTCAAGGCTGCTAGTAAAGGGCATGTTACTGGTGAGAGGCTGTACAGCTGGTTGTGAATTTTTCATATATTGAATTACGTAATTTGGAATCAAAAGAGTTATGTACTCATTTCTGAAGCAGATCGTTTTTGTGTGACTTGAAATAGCACCTAATTTCACTTCAGTTAATACCACAAAACAACTTCCATGTCAAAACTAAAGGAAAGCACTATCATCTGATCAAAGCAACAGATTATAACTTCAGATCTTTTAAAACTTCAGTTGTTGTGTCTTAACAAAACTTCCAATATCGGACACCATAAAGACCCTGCAAAAATGCTACCAATGTCTGCTACCTTCAATTGAAATTAGTTTTTAAAAAAAATTACTCTGCTGAGAACTGGCATGTCTTGGGCAGTGACCAGGCCCCAGGACAGCTTAGCAACAGCTCTCTAAGCAGGCTAAGGCCTTCCAGGAACAGGGGAAGGGCTCGCTATGGACACTTGGGGAAGGAAACTGTGGGATCTCAGTGGAGCAAATCGGCAGGTTTGTCTAAGGATGGATGGTGCACCAGCATCAAGTCACTGCTGGAGGCAAGAGACAGGCTTTGGCAGAGCTGAGGTTGTACTCAGTGCTGTCTCCCTGCACCATGCCAAGGCCCTGACTAGCATGGGCAGTGGGTGGGAACCAGGCCTCCAGGCCATTTTGAAGGGAAAACACTCCCAAGAGTGGATGTTTTTACTCTTTCAAAGTCAGTGAAAGGCTCGTGGTTCCCAGGGCACCTCTGACCCATCTGGGATGGCTCCTCACTTCCTGCATGATCCAGGTGTCTGCATGGGGAAGCAGGATGCACCACAGCTTCAGGCTCACCTCATGGCACTATTTAGTCACTGGGGTTATGGGAAATAGCCTGAACCATCCAGGAACTGACAGTGGACCCCATCCTGTTATCATGCTCCATGATGGCCTATCAGGAAATGACATAAATGCCCTCGTTACTCCCTGTTTTATTTTTCATCATTGTGAAGCATCTTTTTTGTTTTGTTTCTTCTGGCAGTAGGTGACCAATCGCAGTGCCCAGGCTCCCCACATCCTGCTGGGCAAGGTCTGCCTCTGTCCCTCTGAGAATCGGGCAAAGGATGTGTCTGTTTGCTGGTGTTTTTTCTTGCTGCCCCAGTGATGTTGCCTAGGTCAGGAAACAAACCTTTTGGGAAAGGGCAGGAAGGCAGGCTTTTATTAAGCTGCCTGTGCTGAACATCCACAGCGAGATGGGCACCCCGCGTCAGCTGGGACAAGCGCTGTGAGAATGAGTTCACACAAGCCTGGCTGTTTTGATCCAGAGTGACTCCAGGTCGCCGACCCCTTCCCTCTTGGAAACCTGCATCTGTCTGGAGTGACCTCTACAGCAACATTTTTAATTTAACTTTTGCACTCTGCATCCTGCCTATGCTGAGAGGGGAAGCTCCCTTTCCAAAGAAAGCTTTCCATCCTTGGAAATACATTAAATAATACTGCCAGTGAATTCCCTTCTGAGAGTTACACACTGAACTGCTAACCAGGGGAGAGCCAGTGAATACAGGGAAGCCATTCACCAGCTTAGTGCCATTGTCTTTCCCTGCTGTGGTCACAATCTCTTTGAGGACAGCAATATGGATATCATGGATACCATGGATACCAAGGGTCCAACCAGCATCTGGCACTGAGCAGGCACCAGCCTGGTACCTAGGAGCAACCCTCTTACTCTTGTCTGCTCTTCATACTCTGAACTGCCCAACAAACAGCCAGGGAAACCTGTCACAGGGTGATTTTCTGATTTACAGTGGGACTGTGGTAAAGTATTTCTAGCTCAGTTAACAGCTGTTTTGTTAACTCCTAATTTCTCCCATAATCTGTATATTTCTGTCCCAGCTAGGGCATGGTCTGTGATATATGATGGAGAGCTTTGCCATTAATCAAGTGCAAGTGAAAATATAAACTGGTTTTATTAGTTTTCAGTGTGCCAGGTCATATACATTAACTGGAGCATGTGTTTAATGTGTCCTGAGCAGTGTCTCCTACCTTTCCTGGTAAGTCAACACGTCACCCAGGAACTTCCTCTATCTGCACTGGCAGCAGGACCACAAACACTCTTGTGCTACCCTTGGGGTGACTTTTGCCTACGCTGCATTTAGGGCCTGCCTATCCCTGTGGAAGGGTTTTTTACTGTGAGTGAAGCTTACAGCTGGGGGAAGCCAAGGCAAAGTGAGGTGACAAAGTGAGTGTGCTGCCACTGTGTGCAGCAGCGGGAGACCAGCCTGTATCTCTTGAGTGAGACTCGTGGGACAGAAGTGTGAGGCCAAGGAAAACTTCCTGAAATTATTTCACTGCAACCCAGGATGCTCTTACATCTAAAACTCAGCTGCTTAGCACAAAGCTGTGAAAAACCCAGTGACTCAGCTCCTTATGGTTCCAGTGTATTTGCATTTCCTATGGTGCACTCCAAGGGCTTGGGTTTGCTTGAAAGGAAAGGGTGTAACCAATTCATTAGCTGACCGTGGCATCCCTGATTTGCATAGGATGCTTCTGCTCTCTAACTCTAGAATAATAGTGGTGATTGTAAACACATGATGGAGAGGGGTGAGGGTGGTGAAAAGCATTGTAATCACACATGGGGCGATGTGCTGACGGACGGGCTGCGGTTCAGGATCCCAGGCTCTGGGCAGCCTGCTGAGCTCCCACACAGCGCGGGAAATCCCCCGAAGCAGCTCAGCAGCTTTCCTGCAGGAATTCAGCTGTCCCCACAAGGGTCCTCCCGACACTGGGCTGCTGCCATTGAGCAACAGAGAAAATATAATATTGCCTCTATGAAATGTTGTCATCCAACTCCCAGATCAGAGCCTGTGATCCTGCACGTGCAGTCTAGACAGCCTGTGTCTCAGTCCTGCAGCTCAGAGCCCCTGGATTGGCAAAGCCAGGGCAGCTGGAGCACAAAGTGTTTGCACTGTTTTTGTGTACTCCTGGCCCTCGAAGGATGCAGAGACTGACACAGACTGGAGACTCATTTGGGCTGATCTAACCCAGGCTGGCTGCAAAGCCCCTGAGCTTGATCTGGTATCATAGGTAGGCTCACACTCTCTCCTGACCTTAAATATCCTCTCTTGATCTTATTTGGATACTCATGTTTTGCTCAAAATACCTTCCATTCTTCCTAGTGCTACCAGAAGAACCTTGGCATGAGAACCAGATGTGGTACCTGCTCTCCTGGCACCCATTCACGCACACACAGACTATAAATCTGTGCAGGAGGGTGTTATAAATTATTTGATATATATGGAAATCCCAGAGCCAGAGTGTCATTTTTGGCAGCCTCTTCGACAAGCTAATGTGCAAAACTCTTTTACTTGAAGACTGCAAATGATTTGCTGGGTCTCACACTTTCCATATGAACTTGTGGGGACTCTCTGTGAAAGAGATGGACAACACCAGGCTAACCTGCCCCTTGTTTTGACGAGCTATCAGATCTTTCTCCTCTCTTGTTCCACATGAATGCGATTTTCTGGCTTGTCCCCATCACTCTGATGTTTCCAAAATAGCTGCAGGTGAGAGTCCAGTGACTTGGTTGTCATGCTTTTTGAAGGAGTTTTCACCATGATTTTTCTATTATACCCTCATTTTGTTTTGCTTTTGTCTTCTGATTTTACTTGCTCAGAGAAGCAAAGTGAGAGGGAATATGTAGCTTTGAGGAAAGAGAGAATGCTCTTAAGCTCTAAACTCCTCAGTGCATTTGGACTTTTCACTTTTAACTTGCAAACACAGAAATACTTTACATTCAGATTACTAATGCCCAATGCATTAGCAAGAAAAGGACTCAGAACCTGAATATACTTACAAAGCCAGCACTTATTTAGACAGGATGAATTAGACCATTTACTTTCTAATCAAGTATTTTATTTCGGATGCAGATTAGGATCTCCCATCAAGGGAGAAGGAGATTTCTGGGTCTAAAAAGTAAAGAACTGAATAGTTCATATAGAAAGGGAGATGTCTTCCCTAACACTGGCAATAGCAGTTAACTTTGAGGCACCAGTGGCATCAATCCATACGTAGTATATCCTGTCTACTGGTCTCTGTCCTAACTCAACAACTGTAACTACCCTCCTCACAGATAAAAACGTTTGTGTTCTTGATAAAAAATGACCATTTATTATTCTATGGAAGTCTGGTCTCCTGTGTATCTTTCAGAAATTATTCCTGTGATCAAATTGCCACAATGAGAAAAGATTTCTTCTTACCATGTCCTTCTTACTTTTGCCAATGGAAATAAGTAACCTCAAAAGTCCTTAAAAGGTCTCGTGTAGGCCCTTTGGTAACTAGTTTGGGAATTATTCTTGCAATTTCCTAGCTACTGACTTGGCACTGCTGGATATTTTTGTGGTGCAGAAAATGAGAGGGAGGGGGTGCTTCTTTCGGCAGGTAGAAAGGACTGAAGAGATGTTTGAATAGTTACTTGGCATTTGCTCCAGTGCTTAAAAACACTCCTGTTTCCTGACTGGGCCCTATTTTTCTCCTACAAACATTCCCTGATTTGTGACCTATCTGCAGGTGCCTGGGTTTTTGTTGGCTGAGAGTCCACGTCCTGAGGTGACATTGACTATTTAAGGATTTGTTTCTTGCCTTGCAAAGACTTTTAAATTTCCAGAGCCAGAGACCCCATGACCATGGGTTGGTGATTGGGTTTGTTTTCACACACAGAGGAGAGGGGATGCTGCAGACTGACTGCTGCTGGAGGCTCACCCAACTCTGGCAGGTGCCTGGGTTGAGATCATGCTGGGAACTTGAATTGTTGCCAAGTTGGTGTGAGAGAGGATCATCTCATTTGTCCTTTTCCCACCCAGCTGTTTTCTGTCAGGTGTTTGTCCTATGAGCCCTGTCTGTCTGACTCACACCCCAATGCTCTGAGCACCGCAGCCGTATCCAAATACGTCCTTCCCATGTTGGAGGCTCATATTTTCACTTTCACAAGCTGCTGTGTCTACTGGGACTTTTCTCAAGTTTTAAGTTTGTTTATGACTGAGCAGGACCATGGTTTAAGCTAGAAAAAACCTCAAGGCTCTCTCAGGACTTAGTTTGTGTCTATCATGGTTTTAACGGCCTGGGCATGGGGTGACTGTTTTGTGCCAGCTCTCCCAGTGATTTCCTGGCTGCCACTCTACCATTTTACCTGTGGAGGGGAGTTTGCAGCAGTAATTTCTGTTAACTTCTCTTTTCCCTTCATAAATCAGCAAGGAGACGTAGTCAGCAAAGGACAGTCTCTCACTGTTTGCACCAGGCTTTAGATGAGCTGCACACTCCTCAGTTACAGGGAACCCAGGGCCCACCCAGACATGTCTATGTTCAAAAATTAGAGCAGAATCCCTTTTTTCAGTGTTGTGTCAATCCATCCAAATTCCCTGTGAATGCCAGGCAAGAAACACTCATATGTCTAAAGAATTCATGTCAAAAGTGTCCCCAGACGTGGAAACCCAAGGGTGACAGGGGCTCCCTCTAGGAAGGATGTTCATACATGACAGTGTGACACACAATGAAAAAGAGATTACTGGATAAAGAGCTCTGTTATCTTATTGTTTTGCAGTAAATATGGATTATGTGTTTAACAGATTTCTATTCTACTGTCCTATAACTGCCCCCAACAGGAAGGGTTATTTTAACCAAATGGATCACACTTTTACTTGTTTTTCTAAGACCAAACCATCTGTGCACTGGGAAAGTTTTTATGGCCTATGAGAGTACTTATAGGTGCAAAATATCAACATTAAATTAAATTAATTACCTGTTGGGAACAAGGATTCCTTTCTCCCTCGTTTAACTAGAATTCCCAGGTCTGCCCTCCAGTTCCCTTCAAAACTGGGAACTCAATCAGATTAATCAGGGCTAAAGGCATTTCCGCTCGCTATTCAAAACATTGCAGCTCCCCTTTGTCCTTATCATGGAGCTGTTCAATCACTCACTGCCATAGAGGAATGGGCTTGCTTGGGGGACGGGGACAATGCATGTGCTTCCTTTGACTCAGATCTACCTTCCTTCCCCTTAGAGTCACTGTAGCACCTTCTACTGCTCAGAGCCCAGAAGCAAAACCTCCTCCGGAGGGATGCAATGAGATGGTCCGAGCACACGTACCTGCTGAGGTGAAGGAGTCTAGATTATAACTTCACTGGCTCATCTTTCCCATCTAAGAGGTCTGTGCTTCATTTTTTGTTCTTTTTCTCTGAGAACGACCACGACTGTTAACTTTCCTTTATATTTCATGTGGCATCAGCTATGCCACATAGTTTGTCATCACATCCTTTCCTTTTGTTTGAAAAGACTGTATAATCTATCCCAGCAGATAGCTCCACTTTGGTAGGAATAAGCTAAAAATTCAGTGATGAAGCATAAAGTGCAGTGGATAGCGTGATGTAGAAGGAAGAGATGCAAAACAGACATAGCTCTGCAGGAAACTGCATAAAGTCAAGAAGCCACTTTAGATCTGGGGAAAACCTTCTTTACAAAAATCAACCAGTTCCTCAGAAAATAGACTCTCCCACTTCTGAAAGCAATATACTCTCGAATGCCCAGCAGGCATTTATCCTTCTGAAAACCATTTTAAAGTCAGAGGAATTTCAGAAGCAGCTCATCTGTTGATTATTTTAATCCCTTAACTATAAATATGGAGAAATCATAACCAAAATGGTGGAATGCCTAGCAAAAGCCTTCCTAGCTGCTAAAACAGTTTAAGGATCTGGAAGCAAAAACTTGGTCAGTTTAGCTTATGCAGCTGATCATGTAGTGCCTTTCTGGTTACAGCCTTCATGAGCCTCTAGGAAACCTGCATGTGAGAACATCAACTGCAAGGATGGACTGACCACAGATATGTCCCATGTCCTGGGATAACACACTCCTCCACACTGCAGCCTCAGTCACTGGAGCAAACTCTCCATGCTCCTCACAGCAATCGTGAGTTAAAGCCATTAGAAACACGCAGAAGCACAACAGATAGAGCTACAAGTTATAAATTCTTACATTCTTACAGTTGGCTCTGGAGACTTTATGTTGTTGATTCAGGAAAACACCTGCATTAGAGACAGAGAAGACTCCTTGTGTCCCCAGTACAGAACCTTTCCTTACAATCCTATGTACCACTGCTGCCAGCAGAGTTTTTCATGTCTTGGACAATGGGTTTCTTTCTCTCACTTCTCTTGGAAGATGATTAGAACCCATCAGCTGAATGTCCTTTAGTTTTAGGTTATCATTTAGCTTGAGCATACTCATGGTGTTTGGTATCAGTACAAGTCCACAGCCAGGTGTGGACATGGATCTGAGCTGGCTCAGCAGGAATTCCCTGCTGGGATGGTGTGACTGGGGAGTGGACAGTGTATGTTGGCATGTGGCTCACAGGAACTCGGCACCTTTAAGACAATTCTGAGACTGTGTTCATGCCGGAGGAGGAGTCTCCCCCTTTCTCTTTGTCCATGTGACACAGAGTGAAGGATCCCTGAAATATTAAAATAAACAGAAAGCTTGACTTGCAGAACCTGTCTGCTAAGCCAGGAATCACATTTCTTGCTGCAGTTTCAAACCGTCATCCAGAGACTTGTAAAACGTTGACAAAACCCCTTTTGCCCCCAGAGCTTTCAACAAAAACAACAGCCAGTACTTGCACCCATCCCTGAAAGAGCAAATATATTAAAGTCAGTTCCTGCTTCACTCTCCTTGCTTTTACCCCCACAAAAGGAGAACCTCTGAGCATATTCTCCTTTGTAATTTCAATTTCTTTTCCATTCCTGCTATTATAGCTGATTTAAGGATTAGAAGGCCCCAACGTGCCAGATGTGGGGGAAGCAGGCTTAGTGAATGTAGTAAAAGAAATGTAAGGAAACCCCCTGATGTAAAGGCCCATTTCCTGCTCACTCCCATCACTGCCTGCTTTCAATGGGGAATGAGTAATCTCGTGTTCTACAGAGTGCTGCCAGCTTGTGAAGTGGGACTGCTCTGAGGCTACCTTAGTGCTACAAGACGTAGTAAAGCACAGGGTACCCATGAGACAGAGATCTCTAAGCAGATTGCAGATGGATCCAAGCAGATGTTACATAGATGCTGGCTCTGCAAGCTCCATTCCTCAGAGACACGTTGGACCCAACAGCCACCACACATACACACACAAGGACAGGGCAGGGTTAGTTTGTGACTCACCCAGGAAGTCTGTGGCACTGCCAGGAACTGAACACAGGTCTGAAGGATGGGTGTTTATATTCTGCATGGTAGACTTGCCTGTTTCTCCAGCTTCATTCTAAGAAAATGCCTGTTGCCGTCTCTATTGTGAAGAGAGGGACTTCCCTAAATGACTTTGTTTGAAAAAAATCTCAGTGAATAGAAATAATGAAGAATATTCATGGCTGGGGTGTGAGCTTCATAATAACTGAACAATTTTTTATCCCCTGACACTTCTTGGTACTAAATACATACTCAGAAGGATGCCGGGAATGTCTTATTTGACTGAGATGCTTGTGAATTTACGTAGAGTTTTTAGGTGATGATGTTTTATGGAATATATCCCAGAGCCCTCTGTCCTTGTGTTTGGAGAGAAGGTTCAGCTTATCTGCCACCCACAGGAGCCACCAACTCTTCAGCTGAAAAAAAGGATTGAGTTATTGCCAAAGGTGCTTCGTGTTCTTGTCTACCCTTTGCCCCGCTACAATCTTCAGTAGTGGGATTTGACAAGGTATGTGAAGTGAAAAAGCAATTTAATTCTACATCCAAGCAAGCCAACTAACACTATCCTGCCCTTAGGACCAACATATTTCATAGTAGCTGCTGGCAGATTATCCCACGTTAGGTGTCCAGTGCTTCTAGTAACCAGCAGTCAGCAGCCAGTTTTGAACTGGGGTTTTTTTGGTGAAGAAATACCAATCTCACAGAAAAACGGGTTTTTTCCTCCTCTGGTTTTCTTAGGAAATACTCTTTCAGTTGTTTGGACACACAGATCTTGCTCATCTCAGAGGAAGGACAGAAGGGATAGAGAGCACCCTCCTCTCACCTATCCACCCAGCAGGACTCAGCTGGGGCTGTGGAGCAGAAGCAGTGCTCTAAGATCCCTCCGTCCTGTCAGCCGAGGTGAACTTAGAGAGCAAAGTTGGAAAGTGTGATACACCCAGAGGAGACCTCCAGTCCTTCTGGCGAAAGGAAAGACAGAAAGGTGCCAGACAAGAGATACAGCCTTTCTAAAGCAGCAGAGAGGGAAGGGGCAGTTGGCTGGGCTGCTGTGCTCTAGGTGATGGGAGACAAAACCATCCAAAATACCATCCCACGGATGAACGGGAAACCTTGTTTTGCCTTGGGAATGTTCACATTCAGTTTAAGACAAAGGTTTGCTCATATAAACCCCAAGGAACAAAGAGGCCAGAAAAGCACAGACTTAATATCTCAACAGCTCACAGAGGAGGTGATACAGAGATGGTGCAATGGAGGAAGGCATAAAATTGTAAGTTTTTATTAGGTGCGGATGATAACAAACGCGCTAAGCAACCGCTCTGTGTTTGGCATCCCAGGAACACTGACTCCAGAGCTGGCACCTAGGGAAATGAGCTCTCCAAACCGTAAAGCTCAAGAGCTTTGCTGAAAATGTATGTCAGCTCTTTCTTTATCAAATGCTGCAGGAGATCAAGTGAGAGAATTTGTTTCACCTGAATCTGCAAATCATTGCTAAGTCATCGCCTGGGCTCATCTACACACACAGCAAGAGCATCTGTCTGTCTGTCTGGCCTCCCTAAGTGCTGGCTGAGTGGTTTGCAGCTCTTCAGCCACAAGTGCTGGGAGCAAGGTGTGAGGTGCTGAACTGAAATCGCCAGCTGACAACTTCCAGGGGAGCTTGGGAAGCTCCCTGCAGCCTGTTCCCTCTTACACTCTCTGACTCCCATGACCTCTCCACAGATGTGTGAATGGCACCTGAGAGGCCTGTGTGCAGAGCTGGTAATTTGTCCTCACCCAGGCTCTTCCCCACCGGTATGCAGAAACATGCATGGTGTGAGAAATGTGTCCGTGGCACAAAGCCAGAGCCAAAACAGACAAAGAAATAATGTTTACCCCCAGGGCCTTTCTGACAAACAATAAAAAAGCAATAGAGTCAAGATAGATTACGCGTCAGCTAAAATATTACCTCTTCCTGCCAATTCTTATAAAAGGAGGCAAAGCTGCTCTTCATGCTGAACTAAAACTTCTGTTAAAATACTCAAGGAAAACAATCATTTAGACAGTATCTTTTTTTCTAGCCAATGACAATAATATTCTTGTTAAATCTTCACTGTGACAGTCTCTTTACGGGATGCAGCAGGCAGTTTGCTTTGTTTGACTACAGAACCACACCAAGGACTAGAGGACTTAGAGCCCAAGATGAATGCTCTGGTGACAGCATTTTTGCAAGCAGAGAAATTAACTAATTCCACCTCCATCACATACAGAAAGCAGCTTTAGGTTGGTTGTTGGCTACTTTCTGCCCTGTGCAAAACCCACTTTCAAAGGCATCAAGGAAACCACTGCCACTTGGCCATCAGAGGGAATGACAAGTGGGAATACCAGGCTGTCTCACCTGAGCCAGCAAACAGCAGCCAGCTCCTGACTGGATGCCTGTGCTCACCTGAATGGCTCTGAACAACACAGAGATGAATAGGCACCGTGTGAATATTTTATTCAATAAACTTGGCTCTTGGCTGTTGTGTGGAGGGTGAGGCATGTGATTTATTACTTACAAGAATTTGGACAGCCCCTGGCTTAACGTGAAAACACTGGCAAGTGTCAGGAAATTCATGAACTTTACACACATGATTATCGATGACTTGTGTTAGCAAACAGTTCTGGATATCCTCCCTTTTGAAACAATGCCAGTGGTCAAGCAGAGCAAAACACCTATGTGGGCCTAAGGTGGTAAATCACACACTATTTTCTGCAAATAATCCATACTCAGAGGTTTGTCTGTGTAACATCAGCAAGAGGCAAAGGCTCTGCTTAGGAACAGAATGAGAAAAAAGGGCTTAAAGCCTGGGTAAGTTTCCAACAGGCACCACCTGTAGCAGTGTTCAACACATAGGAAGCCATTCCTCTCTCCATTAAATTTGATGGGCATCACTCAGAGTCCCTGTGGATATCTGTGCCATAACACGAGCTGAAAAAGGAGAATCATGCCTTTTTCAGTGAAAAATACGATCAGACAGATGAGATAAGCTTCAGACAGCTTTCTTGGCTTGGCAAACCTAAAACTTCCTGTTACAGAAAACTACTCTCTGCACTCAACAGAAACAAATTTTGAATACTGGGCTTCCATGTCAGTTATTGGATGGAAATACATGTTTCTGTGAGTCAGACAGATCCTACTCATACCTACCTATACTTGTCTAAACCCACAAATCTGGCAGTGGGACAAGTTGTTTATGCACAAGTACCTGAAAGGAAGAGTGCAAAGTGGCATATATAAAGTAAGTACTTAATTTATAAAGTAAGATCTGTTTCAATAAAGGTAATTGAAGCATGCAGTCCAGGGGAGATCAGGTAATACAACATCATGCTCTGCACAGACACTGAATATGAAGCTCTGCAGAAAAGACTTGTTCTGCTGTGAAAATTCACCACTTGTCCCACTTTGGAGTTACAAGATCGTTCAGATTTTAATTAAGTACTTAAACATATACTTAATCAAACCTATTCAAGGACAAACTGCAATGGAAACCAAACCCCTCCAGTATAATGGTGCTTAAGAGTGAAGTTAACTGGCATTATTTATATAACCACTCTTACCTGGGTGAAAGGGAAATTAATAACTGCCTTTCAAGTAAGAATAGCAATGGAAAACTAAGAAACATATCCAGAAGTAATGGACTTAAGACAAAAAGGATGAGTCCCTCATAAATTCCTAGTTCTGTTCTGATTTTTAAAAGAAAGAAGGCATATTTCTATCCTTCAGTGATAATAGCATCCTCTCTGGTCCATCAGAAACCAGGGAAAATTTTCAATAGGAAGCAGTCAGCTGCTTTAAAATTAGTAGAGCTGATTGACCCGCTACTGTTAGATTTAAGGAAATTTTGGAACATGAGAGAAATTCCACAAGACTGAAGAGAATTGCAAAAAGTGCCAACATTTGAACATGGGTACATGGAAAATCCCAGATGGTATTAAGTCAGTTAATCAGATGTTGATTCTGGGTTCAGTTGTGAAAAGACTGGTACTGGATAAAAGCATTGAAGAATTTAAAGGCAGCATATTTTGTTTCAGTCAGCACAGTTGTATGGAAAATAGGTTTTGCCAAACAAACTTTTAAAAAGGAAATTACAAGGTTCATTAATAAAAATGCTTCTGATATAATAAAGAGAGTTTTCTTTAAGACATAAGGTTTATTTGCACGACACTGACAGAAAGACTGAGCACTCAACAAAGCAGTGTAGCATTTCTTACGTTGAATACAATTAGAGAACTGACAGAACACAAAATAGTTGTAAATGAGAAACTCTGATGAAATGGAGCTGTTTCTGATAGCATCCTACTCTTGACCAAATACCACCCAGTTTCTTTCTTAAGGATATTGAATGAAATGCAGATTTAAGTAGGGATAGCACTTGGAAGTGGCTCAACAAGGGAATGTGGTACTGTACCAACAATGAGGCTCTGGCTTGTTTCATCAATATGAACTTGAATTGGTCCAAATGAAAAACCCAACAGTCAATGTGAAGACTGGAGGTCCCATTTCCAAGATGTGTAGTTCTAAAAACATTAGAAGGGAACTGGGGAGTACAAAGCTGTGGTTAAGAGCATTAGAACTCCAAAAGAACAGACTATCAGGGGAGATGAAAATTATATTATCTTTTCCTCAGGAATTAGTGACACCACTTCTGGAATATTCTGTCCTGCCTTGGATCTACCCTTCAAAAGGATGTGGAAAAATCTGGGATACACTCAAAAATTTATGTCTAAATGAGACAAGGTTTGGAAACTATACCAGCTAAAAAAGGGCCTGTAGAACATAATCTACGTAATTCATTGAGGAGAAACCTAGAAGAGACTTTGAGGAAAGCTGCAATGTTTTCTGTGTTCATTTTTGCTTGGAGTGAAATCAAATTTTAAAACCTGACATCTTTCATGAAAAGGATCTTCTGCTCTCTGAGCTGTTTTCATCCCAATGATCCTAAACTCTAACAAATCCTATGCCAAGGGTAACACAAAGCTGGATTTTAACTGGAGATTGGTTACATTTCTTTCTAGAGAAAGCATTTGCTGGTGCCTGCAGCTCCAGAATTACACATCCCGATGGCATGAATAAGTTCTTCTTGCACCCAGAGAGACCACGTGGCTGAGAAATGGTTAGCAAAGGCCAGGACTAAGCTGTAAGCATCCTGGGCTCTAATCCCATCTAAGTCCCTGCCCAATATTTTGAACCTGAGCAAGCATTTAACCCCCTCAGCCTCCAGTCCAGCTGTAGAACTGGGAAAAAATCAAGTTCTTGCTGAAAACCAGATGTTGCGTCTCAGCTAAGATTTATATCCAAAAAGTAACTCAGTGAAAAGACCTGCTGGGGAATGCAGGCAAGAGGATGGATGGAGACTGTTGCAAATACTGTAAATTCCCACTATTCACATGGATACTTAGGAGTAAAAGGGAAGAGGCCTTTCCCTGATGATCAGTTTATAGCAGTAGCATTTCCAGCCTCAAAGCACACACAGTGCTGCCAGCAGCCAGATTTGAATTTTGTGGATTGTCAGCCTGGAAAGCCCCACTGCCTCAAGCAGAGGTGGTGGGCTGTAGGCACTTTCTTGCTGCCATCTGGATTGGAGAAGGCCAGTGAGCCCTGCTACTGGGAAACCCTCAGTTTCTGTTCATATTTATTCATGTGCTCGTTTTTCTTGTTTGATGAATGCTGCATGTCAATATTTAGTCACTGCTGTGGAAATAGCAACACACATGCAAAGGGAGAGGAAAAAAAAGGAAGGAAAGAACAGAAAACAGTGTTTTAAGGCACAACCAATTTGGCTCGTTTAGCCATCTCATCTCAGGAATGTGAGTTCATGTTGCCCATGTGCCTGCAAAGGGAAACAGGAATTGAAAAGGGAAGTGTATCAAACTGTTTACTTGAAACCATGGGCAAGAGTGGGAGCCAGAACGTCTGGGAATCCCATCAGGCATCCTCTGTGCATGCACAGCTCCCCAGAATTGCTGCCTGGGGCCAATGATGCAGCAGAGCTGTTGTGTTTTCAACCACCTCCTCTTCTCACCAAACCTTCTGGGGGTACCCTGGCTCCCCTTGGCAGAGTTCTGTTCCTGATCCTGGGGCATTGGGCAGGCTGGATTGGAGCTGAAGGTGAGCAAGAGGGACGAGAGCCAGAGCATCCAGCCAGCCATCCAACAGCAGCGAAGAGGCAGTGATGCTCTGGGGCTCCTGTCCTTCCTGTTCATATGCAACTTGCACTGAAAAAGCAGCAACAACAAAAACGATAATACTCAAAAGACTTTTGTTGATAAGACTTATGAAACACTGATTACAAATAAAGTTTCACCAAGCAATGTAACAAATTGCTCAGCATTTTAAAAACTTCATTTAAATTGCTGCTGATAATATCTATCTGCTGTGTAGTAAAACTACAATGACATGGGAAAATACTGGATTTTAATTACAAGAAAGGACAAGGGAAAACTCCTTAAGTTATATATTTCAGTTATATTCAATTTGAAAACAAAAAAAAGGAAAATGTGGTGACTGTGATCTCCAGAGAATACAATTTTCTTTATATAAACCAAAAAACTAAGGGTAGCCTTCTTTGTTTCTGTTGTTGGAAGTGAAAGAAGGATATCTAGTTGTGATTTGGAGGAAGTGCCATCAATACAGTGAAAAGTAGTTATTATATGTTGTACTTGGCAATGGGAACATCCTGAATAAAGATACAGGGATGTGCATGCAGAAACCTGAGGAAAAGTCTAACCTGAAAGGGAGGTCATCTGGTGCTGCCAGTTAGGGCTGCAGGGTTTGTTCTGCTCAGGCTCTAGGCTTTCAGTATGACATTGCCTGTTGTCAAAAAATGGCAAGTCTCAGTGAAACTCTGGAGAAGGGGGAGACTGCAATACCCCCCAGGCTTTGGCAATAGTTACAGAAAATGTGTGTGTATGTTTAGATCCTTGATTGCAAAAGAAAAATGGCATTAAGTTGGCACCAGCAGGGAATTTTATACCTGTCAGTTTTTGCACAGGTCTGTAAATGGCAGAAACTTTCAACTTCTGCCAGAAAAGCATCAGGGTTCCTCCATACAAAGTCAGAGAAATAATATATCTATACCAAATACAAGAATTTTATTTTGATTTCAATAGAGTCACTCTAATACAAGAGCTGAATACGTTTGCAGAGTCTTGATATAACCTAGAATGGAAATAGTTCTTGGTACGGAGAGTCACATCTCCCGTTTCTGCACCTAGCCCAGCCTGTAGCATATAAGCACCAACATACACCTCTTTAGGGGACAGATCTAAAAGCTACATTCACTTATAACCACTGATACTTGGGAGAAGTCTAATTTGACCTCTCAGGAGCTAGAACATTGAAATTGCAGACCAAGTGTCATTAACTACAAAGCAAAAGTTGACCTGCAGTTTTGTCCTTCCCATGCCAGTGCTCTCCAGTTTCACACGATGATATTTGTGCATTTTCTGCCTTCTCACGCGGGCAGGGTCTCCCTGTTTGGGCCAAGTGAGGAAGAGACCCCCAGCTGTTTGCTCCAGCCCTGCAGTGTACGAGGCCTTTGATGCCAGGTCCTGGAGTGGCCTAGTGCCAAAGAGGAAGACACAGAACTGCCCTGCAGCAGATGTGTGGTGGGATGCCCTTTGCATGGGCCTCATTGTGAATCTCATTCTAATAACTCAGGGTTGATCCAAACCTTTATGTCCTTCCACAATTCAACACTTAAAAATAACGAAAGATAATCTTTACACAGGTGCCAAGAAATTTACAGGTCTTTCTAGGTTTAAAACTAGTGCTGCTGGGTCCCAGATCTAAGGTGATGTGTGGGTCAGGCTCCAGGCAGGTATGTATGGTTGCTGGTCCCCTTGTCTGCTTTTCCCTGTGGCGTTCTGATTTTCATGAAGAAACTGCAGAAGGCAGCTTTTTGGTTGCTTTGCCATGTTGCCATCCAGACCAACAGTATCCTTTCTTGAAGAGGGTGTGTATCTTGTGCCAGGTCCACACCATGAATGTTGAGTACATGCAGTCCCTTTTGAATCACAGGAAGTATGTAGGCTTTGGAGATTATCAGCCCATTATTAACATTTCAGAAAAATATAAAGTGGTTTCCGCTTTATCTGTTTACTCTGTGGCTGATAAAATATTAACATTTTTCAACCTCCACTAAATAATCCCTGGTCCCCATATTCCCAGACAATATGGTGTGTGGCTTAAATGGATCACCCCAAATGAAGTTGTTTCTCTTGGCTACTGTCATACAGGAAGCTGGTGAGAAAAAGGTTGTTTGCACAGGATTTAAGCATTTAAAAAAAAAAGTATGAAAAAGTGATGCTGAGGAAAACATCAGGCAAGTAGTAAAAGTGCTTTGCATGTGTGCAGCTGTTTCCTGGACATTTCTTTCTATTGCAGAGGCACTTGGTTTACAGGAAATTCCAGCTCATATGCAATGCCAGTTTCCCCAGAAAACGGGCTCTGGGCTCAGCTGTATTGATCTGCTTTGTGCAACTGGTGGTGCTGGCAATTACACCATGTGCACGCTCACAGGCAGCAGAGACTGTTGTGATTTGATTCTATATGGGTTTTAGGAAATAATAGTAAATTTGCCTCCATCTGTTTTATAGCAGGGCTGTTGTTTCTCATGGTTAGTTTTAGACCTGCCCAGATTAGGTATTGGTCCAGGTATTACTTAGCACCTAAGTTCTATAGGCAAGCAGCTGGCTCTGGGCTTGGGCTGAGCATCACATGGAGTTGTGCTTTTTGGGGATAGCTACAGCAGAAAGAAGCAGAACTGCAAATCCACAGGCTGATGCACAGACTGAGGGTCTCACATCAGCCTGCTCTATACATCTAGAATGCATAACAAGTTTAGAGGTCCTGAGAAATTGATCATTTCTACCAGCTGCTCTTTCTAGACTGTTTTTCCGAGTTAGAAAAGTGACAACATGAGATGGGTAGAGACTCCAGGAAGCCCAGATAAACTTTACATGTTTAGCATTTTCTGTTGGATAGAAACCCTAACATGCTGCAAGCACTGGTGTGGCTCATCTCATGGCAGACCCAGCAGTGTTTAGTTCTCATCCGGAGGTGCTGGGAGCAAGACAAGTGCGAGCAGGGTTAGCTGGAGTTCCCATTCTGCTGAGTTGGCAGAAAGCCCCGTGGCAGCAGATGCAGGGGACCTGAGATGATAAATGGACTTTGGAAAGCAACCCAAACATGTACATACAAATTAGTATTTAACATACAGTTGCTATTTGCAAATTATCCCCTTGTGATTTAGCTCTTGAATGAAAGCAACTGTGTTAGCTGAACAAACAGTAGCAGAGGAGGCTGCAAAAACACACCTCCACTCCCACCCACAGCCATACCCTGGCGAGCCCCTAGGCCAACCTGCACAAGCGTTCACATGAGGCACACACACCCCCTCCCACACAAGCCCTGAGAGCCACCCAGGCCTGCTCTCTTGTCCCACTCTATCAGGCACTTTCAGCCACGTGAGCCGCCCTTAACCAGCCACTAGCCCTGAGTAAGGACCCAGACTGTGAGGAAGGGGCTGGTGGCAACCTGGACTGTCAGCACGCAGGTCGCTGGCGAAGCGGGGACAGGAGCCAGGCCTGTTGCCAGGTGCTTTGGCAATAGACAAGCCGGGTCACTATCCCATGTTTTTAACGGGAAGTGATGTTATGGCAACACACGAATCATAAACAATTTGACACCAAAAGGAATAAGCTACGGTGGCCCAACACCTGAGCACCCGCCCCTACATCCGGAGTGACACTGTGGGCTTGACGCAACAGGCCGAGCTCTGACGCGTGTTGTGAATGCTCAAAATCCCAGAGCTCCTCCAGACCTCAACGATCAAAACCAGACCTTCCCAGCGTGAGAGCCCCGGTGCTGAGAGCCTGCACTGCTTCTGGGCCACTTAGAAGGGCCCGGGGCAGAGCGGAGGAAATCAAGGCTGGGGAGCACAGAGCACCCTTGGGGTGCAGCCAGCTAGTTAGTCTGCAAGGTGCTGGGACAGCACATCACAGCTAAGGAGCCCGTCTGCCTGCAGCAAATACGAGAAGCTGGTGGGTAGCTGCCTCCTGCCACTGCTCCTGGCATGGTGTGCTCAGGGCCGGCAGCCCGAGCACCCGCCCAGATGAGCTCTGCACCAAGTGTGCTCTGCAGGACCTACCAGGAACAGCACAACTCACCATCCTTCCCCTGACCCCACAGCAGGGCTGCAGTTTGGACGTACCAAAAAGGTGGTGTTACTCAGTGGCCTACATTTTGCAGGTCAGGTCTTTCCCAGCCAAAAAAGAAGAAAAGGATTACATTTCAAAATAGTTTCTCTTCCCTTTGGAGGGAGAAGTCAGAGGTAGAGCCAAACAGCTGCTACTATGCATGATTTAAGGAGATAAGAAGCAGCAGCAAGAGGGAGAGACTGGGATTTATAGAAAGTATCAACCCTAAAAATAGTTGTTAAGAGAAAGCCTAAGCCTGGCAAAGCCTCACTGGGAGTTGCCCCATACACAATTGCTAAGCTCAGCAGATGGCATCTGGGGGGGGGAAGATTTGAGTTTGAAGAGTTTGTCTCCACCATCACCACTTTCACCCAAGATATCACTTTACACCTGAGCTCCAAGTGGCTCAACCCCTTGTGTGGATGTCCTTGGGAGACAGGTCACACTGAAACAGGCTGAAACTGAGCTGTTAACACAGCAGCTCACAGAGGCTTATAAAAAGAAAGTACAAGTGAAGCCAATATAATTTCCTCTTCGAGCATCTCTGAGCAAGGAAATGACTTGCCCAAGCAGGTTGGTGGCAGACACTAATGTGGAGAGGGGCTCTCTAGGCTGCATTCGAGCCGAACTCGAATGACATGCCCAAGTTGGCAACCAGACCTGGAAAGATCGTCTGCATGTTGAGTCTAGCCCTCTGCAATCGCAGACAACCGTGTCATATAAAACCATTTAACTTTGCTAAGTATGCTGCTCATCCCTTCAAACCTACCAGGAGTGTTTTCAGACCCTCTCTTGTCTACTGGCATCGTCTTTGCTTTCCTTGCCAAAATGAAAGTCCCTAGGGCAGTGGGACCAATAAATACACATTCCACACTCAATTGGGAAAGACCATCTGCTCTGAGAAGAGAAATAAATGTAAAGACAAATCCTAGTGAGGCTGAGATCAATAAGTACCAGAGCTGTCAGCTCTCCTGCTGGAAACGAGCTTTCTACTTGCATTTGCATTGAATGTCACCCACACACAAAAAAGACACTGGTGCTGTTGCACAGGTATGTATTATGTATTCCACACTTTGAGGAAAAATGTAGCTTTATAAGGTACCTGGTTTAGAAGTTGTTGGGAATTTGATTTGCTGCCCAAGAAAACAAATACTTTTCTGGTTTAGCTTTTAAAAAAAATCAAATTAATTTCTTTTTAGTGATGGGAGTGGAGCAGATACTTTTTAAGGGAAAGGTTAAAAAAAAAAGATGCTGTGTCTGGGGATTTCCAGCTAGATGCAAAAAACTCTCTTCTCCACTAAAAGGTAAAATGTTTGATCCATTCCATGTTTGGCTGTCTCTCCCTCTCCACTCAGGACGCTAAGCACTATGCAAACCCAGCCTGTGCCCTGACCTGGCCTGGCTCTGCAAGAGCCAGTGACAGAGTGCCCAACACGGCTGCACACCTCATCCTCCCTGCCAGCAGTGGCAGAGGCACTCACAACACTGGTTTTGCTCAGGATGCCCACATGCTGTTTCTAATAAAACCTAATCTCCTTCCTTTTGACGCAGATGACAGGAACTGGTCCTGGCTTAAGTCACCCAGCCAGAGAGCGCACACCACAACTGGCCCACGATAGCTCTGGAACTGGAGAGAGGGACTCAGGAAGCAATAAATCAACCGTGCTGAGTTATGACATCGGTGACAAAGGAGTGGTTTCTCCTCCAGCAAGCCTTGCTGAAGGTGCTTGCTCTCTGAAGTCACTATAGGAGCTGGGCTGGCAGGCCCTGCAGTGGAGCAGACGGTGTTTATTTGTCCTAAAGCGCTCTAGAAACAACCAGTGCTCCTGTGGATGGTTTACATACAAGCCTAACAAATAGCATCAATAACACTGAAAAATTAATTACTTTGATAACATTTTGAGGCCCTACTGAAAGTTTGTATGTCACTACACTAGGAATATATAGCTTCCTAATAGGAACTGGTTCACTCCTAAACAGGGAAGATCGATGAAGAGTAATGGAGGCAGCCAGGGCAGAGCGGTAGAAAGATGTCCAAGGTCACACAGCAGCTTGTTGGTTCAGCAGTTCTGGTTCAGTGTGTTACTTGTTACTCCTCACTAACCCCGCTATCATTATTCACACTACAAAAGTATCTTTGAAGCCTCTTAAATACTGTTTGACCATTAAATCACATGATGGAGCAAAGGCAGGATGAGTGAGACACAGGGAAGCCAGGACCTGTGTCTTGAAAAGCTACATCTGGTAGAAGGAGCCCTTCTTGTAAAAGTGTTCCCACTTTTACAAGTAGGAGGTGCAAGCCTAGTGCGGGCTGGGAAACATTATCTGAACCTCTCATAGACTTTGAGCAACCACATCCAACAAGCACAATTTTTCCCTACAGCCCCACAGTACTGCCAAGAAGGAAGCACTGTGACAGCACTAACATGGACTGAGCAGGGAAAGGAACTAGGGCTCCAGGTTGCCAGGCATATTTTCTACTTGAATTACCTTCCTACCCTGATCTAGTAACAAGAAGCCCATATAGTGCTGTGTGTCATCAGACGCTCGTCCGCACAAGGGGTCTGCAATCAGAATGAGGAATCTGACTGGGTGGAAACACTGCAGCAGGGAGCCTGCACACAGACAGAGCTGTGTGCCTTCTAGAACTCAGGGTGATCCCCTCTGCACTGCCCTTACTGAAAACCTGAAGGGTCTGGGCCAATGCAACACACCCTGGCCAGGCTGTACAGAGTGTGGCTCTCTCCAGGGGCAAGCACACCATTTGTTCAACTTCTCTAGATTGTCTACAGACTCCAAAGCAAATAGCTAAGCATGGATCTTGTAAAAATGTCATGTCCCCCTGTTTACAAGAGATTTCTCTGTGATATTTGCTCAGATTGAAGGTAAAGTCACACCAGCGAAACAAACAAGAAAGGAGAAGGAAGTCACACAAAGCAGTGAAGATTGAGGTCCCAATCTGCACTGGCGAATGGAGGCTGTCGGATATGGTCACGTCACCTCCCTCCCTCTCTTCATGCATCAAGTTATTTGTGGCTGAGGAAAGGGACCATTTTAACAAAGAGCCTCCCAGGGAAGCCTGGTCTCAGCCTGCAGTGTGGGATGTGATCTCTTGGCCACACAGGATCCTCTTGTGGAGCAAGGAGGTTAGGATGTGTTTTGTCCACCCTGGAAGAGGAGTGCAAATCTATGCACAGCACACCAGAGCTGGGAGCCCCTCCCGTGTCCTGCACAGCCTTCAGAGGGGCATGGATGGTGCTGATCTCCTGGGAATGGTGGCAGCTTCTGCATCTGCAAGGGGGAGCTGACCAAAGGCTGGCAAGGCTCTACAGATCAGGACTGCTTTTCGTTCCTGCTGTTCCTGTTACAGAGATTCTTCTGCCACTGGAAAGTGAGTTGTGGATTTCCCCCTTCACTCCTGTCTGCTCCACAGAAAGTATAGGATAAATTGAAGATATCTGACACCACAGAGACATTTCCGATGTGCCCTAAACCCCAGTGTGGGTTACATGTTGGGTGAATGTTGGTGAGAAAAGAATGTTGGTGGTGCAAGGGGAAAGGGGAAAGCACTGTGCTTTGGCAATGGCAGATACACAATGTGTAACTGACTCCAGACACAAGTGGTTCCATCAATTCAGGAACTTGTTTATAAATAATTTTAAAAGCAAGCACATGGGAAGACAGAGATGTAGAAGAAGAACATCTATCCCTCAGGAACTGCTGGCTCCTGTACATGGGATTTTCACAGAGCACTTCTATCTCATTAAAATCATTTCTTCATGGGCCATGAAATGATTTTCCATGCATGGAAAAGGTTTGTAATGTCCTCAGCTGTGAGCAAAGGAACACACTGGGAATGACTTGGAGAAGTTGACACTACACCTGGCCCCAAACAGAAAAATGGGAGCAAGATCAAAGTCATCGACTCTGTGGTACCCTGAAGGGAGATGCTAAAACAAACAATTTCAATGGCAGGATTCGGGATCACCAGGCAGGCATCACTTACCCAGCTCTGGCTGACACAGGCCAAGGAGCCGCTGCAGCTTGTTTCCCACAACAGAAACCCCTCCCTTGCCTCGCCCTTTGCCAGCATTTTGGGTGAGCCCTCCCCAAGGAGGGGGCACACCCAGCTGCCTCAGCAGGGTGAGACCCTATCTTCTTCTTGGGGTGCACCTGGCTCTGAGCACCCTGCATGTCCCCTGGGGCTGGGGCCTGGCAGTGTTGGACACAATCTGGGGCAGAGGGACAGAGCTGCTTCAGTCTCAGAACCTCTCTCCACCCCTTCCAGCCATCTCCACTGCAGAGCCAAAGGCCACTTTGCAGTGCCCTGGAGCTGCAAAGCTCTTGGAGCCACAGTCTGGGCCCAGTCTTCATGTTGCTCAGGTTCCAGAAGACTTCAGCCCTCTGGAAAAAGGAGTCTAAATGCTGCTTATTTGGAGAAGGTACAGGCTGGAGGAGTGTCTCTTCCCCATCCCCTACTCAAAAGAAGGATGCTGATGCTCACTCCCCTGTGCTGCTTGCCAGCCCCTCACTCCCTGCTTCCAGCTCTTTGCTCCCTCCTTCTGCCTTTTCCTTTTTGAGAAGGTTGGATCAAGAAACACAAACATTTCTGATCAGCTTGTAGTAAACGAAGCACAGTATCTTAGCTTCAAGAAACTTTGGAGAGGCTGGCAGCCAGGCTACAGAAACCCCCCTTGAGATCATTTCACTGATACCTGGGTTACTTCTTCCCCCTCTTTGCCAGGAGGCTGCAGCACCAGAAGGTGTCAATTTACTCTCTCTGTTGGGCCAAGAACATCCCTGGTACAAATTTATTGCTTTTAATAGGGCTGGGCCTTTAATTCCTAGCACATACTTGTGAAGAATTTTGGCTTGTCACTGAGGAGTAGGAATTATTTTCCTCTCTACAGGTACAGGCAGGTCCTCCTTTTGCTGAGGGCTCTGCACATCCCAAGAAGAGCATTACTGCAGTGCTCCCATAAAAATTATACGAAAACCCCATAAGCACCTGCCTGAGCTGAAAGCCAGCAGCAGAATGGCTGCTGTTTAGTACACAGGACTTTTTTCTTATTCCCTTCCCCTTTTTTATTGCTCTGCTACTAGCTGAAGTGCTACTGTGGGATCAATCTGCTCCCAGTCCCTTAGGGAATTAGACAACGGAGTAAAGGGCTTCTGTAATGAAGACAGGACACTTCTGCCATTAAAGTTGCTAGCAGCTGAAGCTAGGACTAAGGTTTCACAGCAGATTTTGACTTCTTTCCATTTGTAAAGGGATCTGGTTTAAATGCTTGTCGAGCTCAGCTGACTAGGGTTCCTGCCATGCTCCTCTGTGGACAGTGCTGATGTTCTCACTGCTGCAAAAGCTGCTGCTGGTGGGTCCCCATCACTGATGGGGCAAGTGGCCACCAACAATAGCAGCCCATTAAATGTTATTCCCTGAGAGAGGCTTGCTGATGTCTGGAAGGAACCTCCCTCCTGCATTCCAGCTAACTCAGTGTCTATAGGACAAATCTGGGCTGAATACAGCTCTTTCAGAAAAAACAGCCTGAAGGGAAGCAAAGAGCAGAGATGAGCACACTGCTAGCATGTGCCTAAAGTCCTGCCAGACTGCTGGCATGTCCCTGGCAGGGTGTGTGGGAGAGATGAAGAGACCTCTCCGAGCAAATGCCCTTCTGCAACCCAGAGGCAGCCAGGCTGGCCAGGCCAGCAGCTCTGCTCACTGCTCTAACAAACAATACCTGAGCCCCAAACAATACCTGAGAGCACAAACAACAGGGACTACTGAGAGATGCAATTCCCACAAGTACATCAGGCTACAGCTTCCCATGGAGACTATGTGGGTTCAACCAGCAGCAAAAGGCTCTGATACTGCAGTTCCTTCTGGAAGGGTGCCTCTGCACTCAGCCTGGCAGCAGAAGCAGTTGCACATGACCACAAAACTTCATTCCAGTTTGCAGTAGATTCTCCTTTTGATGCCTTTCTCAATAATACTGGTAACTTTCTCGTTGTTACTCTGTGAAACCAGCACCATGAGCATACAGTGGCTTGCAAAGTCAGGTGAAAGAGGGGACATTGTTTCAGTCCTTGTGTCGGTTTGCACGGCCTGGTTTTTGGTAGCAGGAGGGCCACAGAGGTGGCTTCTGTGAGAAGCTGCTGGAAGCTTCCACCATGTCTGGCAGAGCCAATCCCGGATGGCTCTGAGGATGAACATGCTGCTGGCCAAAGCTGGGCCAGTTAGAGATGATGTTAATGCCTCTGTGATAACATATTTAGGAAGAAAGTCAAAACAAAGTGGGGGCAATTTGAATTCCAGCTAGAGAAGAGGAGGAGGTGAGAATATGTGAGGGAAACAACATGCAAGCACCAAGGTCAGTGGAGAAGGAGGGGCAGGAGGTGCTTCAGGCGCCAGAGCTGAGATCCCTCTGCAGGCCATGGTAAGGACCGTGGTGAAGCAGCTGTGTCCCTGCAGCCCATGGGATCCACGGGGGATGCAGAGATCCACCCGCAGCCCATGGGATCCACAAGGGATGCAGAGATCCACCTGCAGCCCATGGGATCCGTGGGGGATGCAGAGATCCACCCGCAGCCCCTCGGGGAGGTGCTCACGCCAGAGCAGGGGGATGCCTGGAGGAGGCTGGGATCCAGTGGGAGACCTGGTGGAGAGAGGGGGTCCCTGCTTCCAGGCTGGAGCAGCCTGTCCTTGGAGGACTGCACCCCGTGGACAAGTGACCCACGCCACAGCAGTTTTGGGAGGACTCTGTGCCCGTGGGAGGGACTCACGTTGCAGCAGTGTTGGCAGGACTGCTGCTCCTGAGATTGGAGCCACGTTGGAGAAGTTCACAGAGAACTGTCTCCCGTGGGAGGGACCCCACGGTCTCACAGGGAAAGGATTCCTCTCCCTGAGCAGCGGAAGAAAACCTCGGGTGACAAACTGACCAAAACCCCACACCCTGTTTCTGTGTGCTGGTGGTGGGAAGGAGCGAGGGGCTGGGGGGGAAAAGGTGTTTTAAAGGCTTATTTTACTTCTCATTATCCTCCTCTGATTCTCTTAGTAATAAACTCACTTTGTACCTCTAAGTTGAGCCTGTTTTGCCCTTGGAGTGTTTTCTTCCAGTCCTTATCTCCACTCATGAAGCCCTTGTTAAATTTTTCTCTCTCCTCTGCCCAGCTACGGCACGGGAGGTGAGCGAGTGGCTTTCATGGGTGCCTGGTGTTTGGCCAGTGTCAAACCACTCTGTGAAACCAGCACCATGAGCATACAGTGGCTTGCAAAGTCAGGTGAAAGAGGGGATATTGTTTCAGTCCTTCATATTACTGAAATGTGAACAAGAGATGCAGATTGCTTTTCTTCTGCAAGGAGCAAAATCCAGTCTTCATGATCAAAAATCCTCTTTGGATTTCAGCTAATGAGTGCCTCGGCTCCACCAGATCTACAAAGGAGAATTTGTGATGGTTGGAAAAGCCCAAGTAAGAACATATGGAAGAATGAAAAATGATGAAAATTTAAATGTCTGCCTTTACCCTTCTATCAAACTCTTCTGGACTCAGCCATTATGGATCACTTGTGGGTAGGTGTAATAAAAAAGGTCACTGTTCTTACAAAAGAAAATTATCATTATTAGAGGTTCCGGGATGGGGGCTTGGCAGATCTGTCCCTTTCTCTAAAAATCCATTTCTGCTTTTTGTGACTCTGCATGCCTAATGATGTTTTGTGTACATCTGAGAGTCTGCACAGACACTTAACAAACCATTTGCCTGAGGCCTTTATTTCATGGATACTATGTGAAGTGGTCTCCAGATAGATGAGGCTGCAGAGGTTAAATAGCTGGTTACAGTACATAAAGTTTATATCCACTGTGACTAGATGAAGCTTTTCCCTTCTTTTAAGTGCCTTTCTCTTTATGGAAAAGCGAAAGATGACTGCAGTCACATCCCAGCTTTACAGCATAATCCTATTTTAATGGTAATAACATACAAAATCCTTCCTACTTTACATCCAAACACCTGCACTGCACTTCTGTAGCAACTCAACACGCAACGGAGACTCAGCGCCTGTGTCTCGACAATCTGCCTGACCTAGCACACCTAACAGTCTTCTATTTCAGACTTCTAGTGAGATGAGCAAGGCTAAAGACAGTGGAGATCCAGAACCTGTCCCAAGAAATTGAGTTCTGCAGGTAATTTTTCCTTCCTTTTATCAAACAGTTATAGCAACAATGTCCTTCCTGCTGTGACTTAGTTTCTGCCAAATTTCATAGAGAAGGTCTTTGGAATATGAAATGCATATTTCATTTCATAAAGTTAAGAATACTTCATCAGATAAAGAAAATAGCATTACCAGATGCTCCATGCTGGCCCTGATGGAGCTGCATAATCCCAGGTAAGTAGTGCCACAATTTCTTTCTCCACCATGCCAGGAAATGCTGTCTCTAGTGCCAGCTGGGGACATCCCAGGAGGAATGATTCCTCCAGGGCGTGCTAGTTTGGTGACTTGTTCTTACCCACCATCTTGTCCTTATTTACTCTAGGGCAGAAAGTGAGGAATTTTTAAATTACTCACGAGAGAATCAAATATAATTTCAACCTTGAAGCAGTCTGGAGTTCCTACTGACCACTTGCAGCCATCTCCTCTAGGAAAAGTGGGGTTTTTCTGAGAATGACCCCTCTGTGCTCTGCCACAGGCATCTCCCAAAGCAGTGGCTGCACACTGGACCATCACATGGTCTCCTCTGTAAATAAAACTGAGGAAACAAAGAATTGCGAGGCAGGAAATGGCCACTTGGTCCAATGAGCCTGGCCCTTTAAGTTTATCTCAAACGCACCTCCTTGCTTTGTCTTTGCATCTGCAAATCTCCTTTCTCCTCATAAAAATGTCGAGCTGTCTCTTAAACCCATTCAAAGTATTTGCTTAAGTGACCTAACTTGGCAGCAACTCTACAGCATTTGGGCCAGCCTGAGTGACATAATGCTGCCAGAATCCCCTGTTTATTTTTCATGTTGCCCGCCATCCTGCCATGCTGGGCTGGGCTGTAGCAGATAAACAAGTCCTGTACAGCCCACAGGAACCATCCATGGAAAACTCAACGCCACCAGAAGTGGCAATGCTGACTCAGCATCCAAGATGCTTTCCATGAAATAACTCAGGAGCTGGCCTCTTTGGAGTTTGTGCTCATGGAAGAGCCATCTCTGGGTGGAGTTCTGAACTGGCTTCAGCCTGTGTTCAAGAACAGATGTGAGAGTTTCTGCCACCCTCCCATCTAAACTTCTCTTTACTAAGTATGTTGAAGCATCTCCAGTTCCCAACTGGCAGGTAGCTATTTTTAAACTTAGGTATCATTAAATAGTAAAGATGTAGTGAAGATTAGCTGGCTTTTGTGCTGCTTATAACTTTTCTTAGGAATGACATCCACGTGCTTGTTCTAGCTCTAGATGAGCACTGCCATTTGGATCACTCACCTTGGTTCCTTCCTCCCTGGTGAAAGACCAGCTTCACCCATCTGCTCAAACCTAGTGTAACTCTGCCTCACACTGGAGTTTGCAGTGGATAATTTGCTTCACTGTATCTGTTCTTAAATTGCTGTTACTGATGCTGCAGAACATACACTACCCCAGAAGGGGCAAGTTTCAGTTGACACTGTGTATTTATTCCTATCAATCCCACTCACTGCTTTTCACACCTTTTTGCTTGGCAGTGCCCCCAGTTCCCTGTGTGGGGCTGTACACCTCATAGCACAGTGAACTGAAGCCAGGGAGCTTGTCATCACATTTTCCTAGCTACCTTTCCTGCATCCTGGGGAAGATCCCAGTCTGAAAATCACATTCACAGAATAAACTTTATCAGAGGATGTGGATCCTCATCCACATGCACGGTTACATGTGTACCACTGGTTACACATAATGTGCAGAGCCTTAAAGCACTGCAACATCCAGCCTTTAGTCTTTTGTTGCAGTTCATACTCTGGAACATGCTATGAGCAGCCAGCACTGTTCTTCTTCAGCAGCATTTGTCTTCTTCAGCCTGAGCATTTGTCAGGTGAACTGCAGCAGCCGGAAGGTGGGAATAAAAGCCTCCAACTGTAACTTTTTCATATACACTGTATTCTTAGATTACAAAACAATACTGCATATTCATATAAATGTAGCCTCACTAAGGCAAAGGGACCATTGATATGAAAACTTATCTGGAATATTAGGATCTCGTCTGGTTATTTTCAGGATTCTGTAAATGGTTGGCACATGGAAAAACCCCTTTGCTCTTGATATAAATTCCACTCTCATAAACATTTGAAAATGCTATTGTTCTGGTTTTGCCAATAAGAACAGACATTTAAAGCATGTAGAAACAGAATCAGGTTTTAATGAGCCTTTTTGCTCCTCTCTAATTACTTTTTGTAGCACTTTAAATAGCAGGGTTCCTGATGTAACCCTTCTGCAATCTCTAAGAGACTATTGCTATTTGATTTTTTTCTTTCATATATTTTGAGCATTGACGATGTATTTTATATCTAATGTTGCTATCTATCTACAGGCACGTGCCAATTTGTTTTCCCTCCTGTTCTTGGGTGCACTCATGCCTGGTAAGAGAGGAGGCCAGATCCTGCTCTCCCTGGAAAGCTTAGTTCTAGGTCATTTAATTTGATCTGTAATAAAACTTATTTTCCATTTTCCCATCTGACTCTTTCAACTGTTTAAGGCCCCTATGTGCACTAGGTTGTGCTGACTTTTGATGATTTCTTCATCATCAGTCTGTGTACAGAATGTTCTGTATTCAGAGAGATACATGCAACAATGCAGAACACATTTCTCTGTTGAAGAGTAAATCCCAGTTTGTGAAAGACATTATTTGCCGTAACATCAGGCTTTTCCCAGAAACCGCCTTTCATTTCGCCCTGCATTTGGATTCTGCATTCACTTCACCCTGCCTCTTCCTCAGCCTGGCAAAGCTCAAATTCCCTCAGCAGCTTGATATCAACTAATGCTATATCAAAGAAAGATTAAATCCCATTTAACTGTGCATAGGGGGATATGAAAGCTCTCAAGGAGACTAATAACACATAGCCAGGAGTCCACTGCCACAAGCCTGAGTAGCCCCAGCCTCCCCACATCTTTCCCACAGTTGGAGAGCTGCAGCTGGTGCCACCCCTTACACTCAGCCCAACCATCCCAGGATGTGTCACTGCTCCCCCGTGTGCAGCTGTGGCTGCTGAGCCAACGGGCACCCAACCGCGGCTCACACACTCTGTCAGCTCATTGCACTCAGACAGCTGGAGATTACACACAGAACTAAAAGAAAGACGAACCTACAAGAGCAAACTGAAGGGAAGTCCCCAAGCAATGGCTGTGTTGGAGTATTGCTGCTTCTGTTTCCACACCATCATTTTTCTCTTGCTTCTCTAAGTATTTTAAAGCAGAAATCTGATCTGCACATGTGGGTTCAAAACAGGCCAAGTTCCTGCTGTAGCATTGCATGTGGTTGGTATCCAAATCAGCATGGGATGGAGGCTGCCTTCCACAGCAGGGGATCTGTACACCTCTTGTTAATTTAAACACCCTGTCCAGTTTCATGGAGAACTGACTGTGGCTTCACATCCTGCACAACTCAACTGCAATGGGCTAAAAGCAAGGGACACCCTGGGAGAAGGGAACAGCTTTCATGGAAGAGCTGGAAAATAAGAGAGGCTGACTGTGCCTGGTTGGTACACGCTTTTTCCACTGATGCTGACAGATAAATCACTGCCCTCTCATGTCCCCATGGCAGGTGTGTACAGAGCAGCTGTTCTTTGGGCTCTGTTGCCCTGTAATGGCACATGTATGTTCTACCTACGCCCGTGCCACAGCTGCTGTGAAATAAATCTTTTAACCCACTGGAAGGTGGATTCCCCCATTGTGTCGTGGGGAGAGGTATTTTCATGGTAAGAGGATGGGAGGAAATAGGGCTTTGCAGCCAGAAACATGCAGAACAATATTCGAAGTCACAGTCCTGTCTTGCCATCCAGATGTTTCCAGAGACACCAAACCACTGCATACCAAACTCAGGGCTTCTCATTCCCACCAGACAGGCACTGCATGAGGAAAGGATATGTGCTCTGTTTAACCTCATTTATTCCTTAGCAACCGAAAGCTCCCTGTATTTTCCCATCTTGGGGGCTTATGTGTGGATCCCCATTCAGTGACATTCTCCCACCATGAATGATTAAGGAATCTGAATCTTTAAAAATTGCCAGATCCCATTTCTATTCCTAAATACAGCGCTATAGAGAGAGAGAAGCCTGGGAGGCCAGGGGATTTTAGTTAATGATCCCTTTTTATGGGGCCAAGAAGCATGCTATGAAAAGGAGGTCTGGGGCCATTTCTTCCCTCTGTGCCTGTGCTTTGCAGAGATTTATGCAGACATTTTTTTGTGTTTTACCTAGCTGTGCCGTGTTTGCTGGGAAGGCAGCTAGGGTCTTGCCCTGGGATGTATGGCACAGGCATGTGTCACGTCTTGGAAGATATGTTCAGCACTGGCCAGTGCTAAAGGGAAGTGGGGATTAACATCTTAATCCCTGGTGTAGCTGTGCCACCAGCAAAGCCAAGGCTGTGGGCAACTACCTCAAGGTGGAATGAAATACAAGACTAGTTTGAACAGGCTCCTCCTGAGAGAGCTGCCCACAGCTTTGCCTTCCTACGTTGGGAATGAGTGGGATTTTGCTTCTCATTCATCAGTAACATACTTTTATCCTAATGAGGGTAAGTGTGGAGTGGTAACTGCTTAGCAAGGTCTGTGCTGTGCAGGACTTTCCTTGCCTGATACAGCTCTTGAGGACAGGTTTATTTGTGTGGTTTACTTCATATACCTGCAATATTTTCCTTCCTGCATAGGGCTGAATGTACCTATTTAAATTTATGCTCAGGACCAACTCAATGATCAGTCCACTACAAATAAGGTACATAAGTTCCACTGTCTCATTGCCTATGTTTTCCTGTGGGAGGAGGTGGGATTACAAACCAAGGAACAGGAGAGAACAGCCATGGAACATGGAATGTGCTTAGCAGTGCTGCCTGACCTTAGAACCTGCAGGTTTAGGGACTGGGGAGTGTAACCAGCAGAGTCAGCAGCTAAAATTCAACTGCCCCAGCAGGAACTGAAAACAAATGAACAGACTAACTGAAATATACCTTCCCCCTGATCTCTCTGAATCAACACCCTGCTATTTACAGTAGTGTATAATAATATTGAATCAAGATTTGCATGGGACAATTTCTATGCCACAGCACATGATAACTTTCCAATCGCTTTTTTTTTCAGTGATGCAAAAACATTTACTTTAATGATAATGAAAATAAAGTCAGTAAAATCCCTTTGTCCTGTTGTTTTGATCAGATAAACCATATCTACCAACTGTTAGAAGGAGGATTAACTTGGGTTGACATTTTTTTTAATGTACTATGAGAAAAGCCCTGGGGCCAAAACATTTACAGGCCAGGTTTTAGTGTATGTTGATCTAATAGTTTCGCTGAAGAAAATGTCTTTAGACCAGGCAGGTGTGTATTGGTTTTCATTACTTCAAGTGTCTACTAGCAAAGTTTTAATTAACGGAGCTGTACACAAAATATTTTCAGTGCTGCAAGAGTGAGGAACTTGGGAGCAGGACTCCTGGACCCTCTTCCCAGTTGCTGAACAGGGCACAGTGACAGAACTGTAGTAGTCTTGCCTGGCTATCTCATGGCTCTCAAACTAGTGGGACAAGTTCTCCTCTGATATCCAACTGTTCCTCTCATGTATTATTTGCAAGACCCCAGTCCTGCTGTCAGGTACTGAAGAAATTGTCTCTGCTATGGACTAAAGGGAAATAGAGGAGCAAGGAGATGGACAGACTTGGCAGAAGTGTCCCAGCAAGTCTGGGACAGAACCAGCACCGGCCCCCAGGCATCCTTAGACATACAGCCATGACCTAACCATCCCGAGCTGGCCATTGCCTCTCCCCATTCCACCTGGGGGTAGACAGCCACTTTTGAGGACTATGGAAGAAAAGGGAACAAGCTTAGCAAGCTGCTTGCCTAATACAAACATAACAGGAGAAAACACAGCATTTGCTTTGCCTCTTATCGGAGACGTTAGACCACAAGAGATAAGGTTATTAGCAAAAACATAACACTGGTGCTCCAGTCAGATAGCAGAGGAGATAGGCCACTTATCTTATCAGCTCCTTTATGAAGTCACCCTCACTGTTATTATAATTTTCTGATAATATTATATACAAAATTGATAACGTTTTATTTTTCCTGGACAGGTTCTTTTCACTCGCCCTTTTCTTAACAGGTTTTCTTTTATCCTCCTCGAGTAAGTGGACTTTCCCTCTGAAGTTCTAAGTTTGGCTGCTCCATTTTACCTCTTTTAGATCCACTTTATCCCAGTTTCAGATTGCTTCAACTGCACTTATTTTACAGTCCATTGTCTTCTGTTGTCTCTTTCAACTGAGATGCTGCTCTAGGGGATAGGTTTTTGACAGTGACAACAGTAAATGGGATGGTTTGCACTTCATCCAAAACTCCACTCTTTGTCTGATGAGCATTTATTTATCATGGATAATATAATCCTTTTGTGTACCTGGGAAAGAGCAATTTCATTATTTGGCTGTACATTTAATGATTTAGCTGTGATGGGACTCCCACCACTTTGTCCCTCTGTAGTATCCTGAATGTTATGTAAAAGGTTTGCTTTTATCAAATTTAATAAAATTGAAAGAATCAGTGATCATCAAAGAGCTCTCTGGTGACTGGCTTGTAAAGGCAAGCTTATTGAACAGTTCCTGCTGTAGGCTCATTTTTTTTGATATTTAGATTCATAACTTTGAGAATGTAAAAGCACCATGCAGACAAAAATTAGGCCCTAAATTATGAAGTGCTGATCCTATACCTCTAAAATTAGTGAGAGATTAGTCACAAGTTTCAAAGTGCACAGGGTCAGGCTCTACCAGAAAAACACAGTCACCCTGATTTATTGTGCATGTTTTCATGGGACAGCCTTTGAGATGCAGTGAAGCTCTCAACATGGCCAAATGAAATGGTATGTGGAACCCCCCTCCTCAGAACCACCTGTATGCTCCTTTCTGTGTCCTGCACAGTCAAGCTGAAAATTTGGGTCGTTACCATGCAGATTATAACTAATTTCATACATATGATTTTGAAAGAGATCACTTTACAGGGCCTTTGCACAGGGATTACGTGCAATCCTCCTTGAGGGGCGATCTCAAAAGTTTTTTCTTAGTATGATAGATTGATTTTTCTTTTGGCCATTTGTGATGATTAAAGCAGAGATCTTGACAGGTCCTCCTACAAAGGGTCAAGTCCTGCTCCTGGAAATATGGGAATTGGTATCTGGTAGCCTGAAACCGGGGCAGGCATTTTAAAATCCAAACACTTGGCCAGGCATTAATTCAGACTGTCTGGATGGGACGATGTTTGTCTGCCCGTGTGGTTCTCAGATGCATTATTTCCAGGAGCTGTCCTTCCCAGAATAACATAAATCTCTGAATGATGCTGTTTGGCTGCCCTAACAGCACCTCAGTGGAGCAGGGCATGTTGTCTTAAATAATTGTTAATTCCTTCCTTTCCGTGGTGTTATAAGGCCTTGTGTATGCTGCCCTGGACGATGGGCCTCTGGCCTTGGAGCCTGGTGAGAGGCTGCATTACTGTGCTCCTTAGGGGATCAACAGCTTGGCACATGGTTGTGTTTTACGAATCTTCATCAGTATCTGCTGTAATGTTTTTTTTCTGTGATATCCAGATACATTTAAGAGCATGTGTGAGTCCTATATTCGTGTCAAACTTAACATTAATTGAAAAACACAGAGCAAGATTTTTTTTTCTAGGTCAACTGAGTTTCTCATTTCTAAATCAAGAAAGGGCCAGGCCCTGCCCAAGGGCAGACCTGGGCTATTCTGTTGCACTGGCTGCAGGGCCCAATCACTGCACTTTACAACCCAAGCTGATTCTTTTTTCATTCCAGAAAAACCACGCAGCCCTCAAAAGCTTGACTTTGTCAGTGGATGTGGTTTCTCCACAAATGCTGGCTTGGTTTGTGATGGTGTAATACTGGATCATTTTGTCTGTGTTTCATATGAAGGGCTCATTTATGAATAACTGCTAAAGAGAGTGTAAATGCTTAAAGTAATGCATTTTATACCTATAAATATGGTATATTATGAATGGGTATGACCAGATGAGAGGAAGATGCCACAAAATGTTTTGGAGGGCCTCTTGAACACTACTGCAATCACTAACCATCAACTGCCCTATCTGTCATTTAGTAACAACTTACTTTGCAAGTGTATGTGGAAAATACAAAATACAACTGGATTTTCTCTTTGGTGATAATCTTGCAGTCTGAGCAATTCTCTATTCTAACTTGCTGGATCCCCGCAAAGATCCCAAGACACACAAATAGGAACAACAACTCTGACCTGTTTCCATTTTCACAGCCCAAATCACAACCCAGCAGCAAAACAACTCTGAAACATCAAGTAATTTGGGAGCCTTTTCCAGACACAGACCAAAATCCAGATAACCTGCAACACATAGGTCAAAACTGACTTAGTAACATTCACAGACAGGTCTGAGACAATCATACATTTCCTGGTTTGAAAGTGTAAGTAGACTGTGAAGTGACATCCAAAGAAGACATCTGAAGTGAAATGCAAGTCCTTTAACTGTCAAAAGTATTTGTTTACCTGATAGTGATGCAACATCAAAATTTCTTTATACAAACTGAACTACAGATCTCTTTTCACTGAACAAAACGGCAGGAGAGGGAAGCAGAGTGGCACTGCTTGGTGGAAGAAGAACCCAGCAGTAGTGGGTGCTCAGAGGCCTGCCAGGCCAGCTGCCTTCTCCGTGGGGCAAAGGAGCTGAGGGTCTTGGTGTGAAAACACACCCACACAGTCCCTGTGAGTCCATGGTATTTTGGTCTCCAGTGTAAGCTGAATCGCTTTGACTCAGCTGCAGAAGCACTTAGGAGTTGTGTGGGAGTCCCCCAGAACACATAACAAATCATGGAGTAACAAAGGGAATTAAAAGGTAGTAATATGATACACGATTTAAGAACATGGATTAAATACTGAATTAAGCCCTACTCCCAATTCAGCATATAGCCAGTCTCTTTGCTATAAAATGGCACTGGGGGCCAAATTCTGCTCCAGCTTTAATGGGAATGAGGAGGAATTTCTATGGAGTTATGTCAGAACAAGCCTGAGATGGTGAGAGGAGCCTGAAGCCAGGGCAGCAATGTGGTCAGGGCATGCCCAGGAGGGGATGGGGTGGACAGAGCTCCTGACACAGTTGTCAGTGTAGGCAGACAGGGCCTAATTGGTCTGATCTGATTACTTTTTCCAAAAGCTTTGAACTTTGCACAGGATGCCTTGGGCCTGCCTGCAGGAGTCCTGCTATGGTGGGGAATTAGCACAATGGCTGAGCTGACCTCCCCCCACCCCGACTGAATTTTATTATCTAATGGGCAATGGTTGGTGATGAATGACTGACAGGTGTGGTCAGCTGATGGGAAAGGCTGGGGATGGTACACATGCACTGCGATTTTACCAGATTATAATGTGTTCTGCAGTGGGCAAAGGATAAAGCTTGTAAAACATTTGTTTTAAGTCTTAAAATATCAAATTCCTCATAACTATGGGCTTCCTAAAACTGGCCCTGGTAATTACAAGTGTTGAGCCATGAATAATTTCACGCTAGGAGGTGCATTAATTTTAACCTCCTCCCGCCTCCTCCAGACATTGTGAAAGCACATTACCAGTGAGGACAAGTTTATGATCTTATCCAGGACAACTGGTGCAATAACATGAAATGAAAACCAAGACAAAAATGTCATTGTCTGCACACTCTGTACAAAGGGATCCTGCAGAAAGCTCCCTTTGCAGCCTGAGACCAGGAGCGCTGCAAAGGTGCAAGGAAGATTTATGGAGCCTTTCCAAGCACATGGCTCAGACCCTGTCAGATCCGACTGTCGTCAGCCTGGTGTCTAGGGATTGTTTCAAGGAACAGGGAGGAGTTTTGACATCCCTGTATTTTGACTGTCCCTATGAAGGTTTTATTTACAATCTTCAACCATGCTTTCACAAAAATCCACTGAAACCTGGGACCATGTTGATCCAGATGTAGCATGCTTGGTCCCAAAACAATCACCTGCAGTCTGGAGTACTTCGGTTTCTAATCTCACTGTCACTAACTTCAAGGCAGTGGCATAAGGATGTATTTGGCAAGCCCTCCCTGCTTAACATCTACATGTTGCTGTCTGATCACATTTACAACAGCAACCCCAAAGTTTCACAACTCACTCAGAAGTTACACCTCAGTCAGAGAGGAAACAGGCAAGTCTGGCTGGAGGAAAGATCAGAGATTTCTATCTTGGGCAGGGCACCCCACAGAGTATTTGCCATTCAGTCTGTGTCAAGGCTGCACTGTCAACACCATCCTCAAGAAGGATGTATAATACAGATGTTAAACACCAATTATCCCACTAAAGATCAGGTAAAGTTAAATAATGGCAAGGGTGTGATGCTTAACATTGAACAAATTAGGGATGATATTGTCTCCTTAAGGTTCCTAGGTGCCCCTGTGGTAGCTCTCCCTCACCTTGTACTACATCAGATTGTGTGTGCTGTTACAGCAATGCCTGCTTGCGAAGTAAAACATTGTCTTGATGTAGATTTGAAAGCCGTGGGGTTTGCTTCACAAACTCGGTGCTAACATGCTGACAATGTCATTCTCAGTTGCTTCTCAGTCCCTTTAGACTGAGCTAATAAATACCTTGAGGTAAATATATAGGCACTCCTGGTTTATATCAAGACATCACAATTCACAAGTCATTAATGTTGTTGGGTTGCACGACGTAGAAAAAAATTGATTTCTATGTCTCATCTATGATCCTGAAAACTAAAATCTTTGGGCACATTAAAGACTGTGCCCTTTTTGTCCTTTATAACAGTATAACAGCACTGAAGTAAGCTATAAGTTATTTTCTTGAAATTTTTCATGCTTCCTTTTTACCCTTTAAGAAAAATGTGTCTAGTTTGATGAAATTTTCCTCTTGAAATCAAAGCACAACAAAAATTCTTTATCAGTTGTCCCATTCTCTTCAGAAATCTGTGGTAGCAGATGCCTTAAACTCTCTCGTGGGTGAAGGGGGAAGGTTGGATTACTGAAAAAACAAGGCAGGCTTCAGAGTGTGGAGGAGGCATTAGGAACTGCTTAGGATCTCAAACCTGCAACACCTTGAACCCATCACCAGCCAGAACCGTGATGGATGGGAGAGGATAAAGGGCAGTCTAGCTGACCCATGATGCCTTCCAGTGCCCTCCAAGAAACAAGAAGAAAAGAGATTCTTATCACTCTGTGAAAGAACAGAGGGGAAAATTATCATTAAAATGCCTTCCTAATAAAACTAACAAACAGGAACTTTTTTTTTCTTTCAAACTCCATTCTCTTATCCCTTCCCTACAAGCTTCAAGATGGCCATGACTTGAAGAATTTTGGTCTTTGGGTGAACCTTTCCTAAGTAGAGGTCACATCCTTCTGCCTAGACTTTAGCTTTGTTAGACAATCCTCTTTGAAAACCTCAAGAAAATAAATAATTTTGGGTACATCTTTACAGTCATCAATGCATCAAATCACTGTGTAGAATTATGGTAATACACAGAATTAATATAAGTAATAAAATTATGTATTTGTGAATGTGAATTCACATCCCACATCACCTGCTAGAGAATCACTGATGAAACATTAATAAGTCACTTTATTTCTCTGTTTGCTTTAAGCCTGGGAATTTTGCTATCTCTTTGTAAACTGCTCTAGGATGATGTCAAGTGGTGGAGAAGTTACGTGTGTTAAGGAACTGAGGCAATTACAGACCTTGTAGCAAAGAATTTATAGTACAAAGCTAGCCATTGAAACTTAATTTCCTATGTTTGCTTTCGCCCATAGATATTTGCAGCCTTGCATGTTCGTGCCTCTCTCAGCCAGCCAAAGAGATTTGCAGAGTTTGTGAGAATCTTTAGGAGTCAGATCTCCCCAAAAGTGGCATGATGCTGCCAGTGTGCTTTTACATCACATCTTCCTGGTGCTCACAGGGGCTGGTAGGACAAGGCTGCAATGCTGAGTGGGTCTCAGGTTCAGTGTCCAGCTACAGGGAACCTTGCAGGACTTGAAGTTCTGGCTAACTGGAATCAAGAAATGACCTGTGGAAATTCACTTGTTACAGCCTTACAACCTACCCACACACTCTCAGCAGACAGCTGGGGGATAGAAAGTCTTTTTCCCTGTCCCCTGAAAGCTGCATATAGGATCTGGAGCAGGAGGGCTGTAAAGTCTTTTTTTAAAGTTAATGCTAGGATTCCGAGTATTTTGGGTTATATATATCTCTGGTTCTTTTTTGAATCCTATGGTGCCAGTCTCAAGGCCAGGAACTGCTGAACAGCCAGTGCTGAACCTGTGTCAGGCAGGAGGGATATTGACATAGGCACTGTGTCTTTCTTTTGGCTATGGAGCTGGAAATGTTTCCCAAAAGCTGCTGTGATGTGGTGTCCCAGACTTTGCCCACCATGGGATATTGCACCAGCTCCAAGGAACTGGTTTTGGATGTGAAAAAAAATTCAAGTTGTATAGACATGCTGGCAAAAGACTTTTCAATGTAGCTAAACCATCAAAAACAGCCTCGTTGGCCTCTGTGCTGTCCATCACCCAGTGCCTTGGCCTAGGCGTGACAGCCCCTCCACCTGGGAGAGCTGCTCCGGTGAGCCAGGGCAGAGGGGCTGACATCACACACTATAAAATTGTGTGATTTAATGAGTACCATCCATCACACAAACTCGGGCCTTTAACACAGCCTTGCTGCTGAGTGCCCAACGCACTGAACCACCCCAGATCTCTTGCAAATCTTGGCTCTTCTCCTCCAGAGCCCGCCAAGTTCCCATGATCACTGAAGGAACAGGGGTAGCTTGGAACCGTTCTGCATTTAGGGTTTATTCCTAATCCTGTTGGTTCCTATCTCACAATGACAAAACTTGGATCCCCCAAACATTCCAGTAATTCCTCCTTTTTGAGCAGGCAGCCGAGGCGCTTCCTTGGCAAGCAGGCATCCCACATTCCTGGACTTGATTCCCAAGCTGTTTTGCCCACTCTTCAGGAATGGCTCCCTGCAGGGACTTATTTCCTTAAGGATGAGAGGCTTTCATACCCTGGCAAGTTTCCCACTTCCTATCATCACATGTATCCTGTGCAAAGAGGGAGCAGAGAAGTGCAGGTTTCTTCTCGGTTGTTTTGAGTGCCCAGACACCTCAGGATGACAAGCAGGTGCTTGCAGAGTGTGTGGTCCCTTGCTCTGATCTGGGACACTGCTGGGGGGTTGCTAGGGGTCCTGGGGAAATGACAAAACACAGGGAAGAGCCTTTCAGATGTGACACATTAAACCCCGGGGCCTGCCAAGAGGTGCTCCCAGGTTTGTGGCAGAGACCAGTTCCCGGCAGTTATCAGCACTGACAAAGTTGATGCACAAGAGCTCTGCTGCTGCATGAGGGTATCACAGTTTCTAAGCACCTTTCTACCTCAAACTCGGGTGAGAGTGTCTGAACTTGAAGCTTTTCTCCAGGAACAGTCACGAAAACATATCTGGGCTGAATTCACCAATCTCTGTGCTGTGTTGCCTTCTGCCTTGGTGCCTGCATGTGCAGTCTGGCACAGCAGCACTTTGCCTCTCATCATCTCCCCAGGCCTCTCCCTGACTGCCCAGAACCGTGCTGCCAGCCTGCTACTCACACAGCCCCTCTGCTCTCCCCAGGGACCTGAGACCTGTGAAATACCCTCTCACTGGGGCTCCAGCCACTACTCTCTTTATGAGCCAACGGCAGCCTGCAAGGAACTGGGTTTTTTTAAGGCCGGTTTTCCAACACAGGTGTACAGAGGTGGATACAAGCTCAACACAAGCTATTGGGCTGGTTATCACAGGTCACCAGCTGACAGGCTGCATAGTTTAATTTCTGCCTCCAAATACTGTTAGATACTTGTTTTCTCATTTGCTGTCCACCACTGGGCTCCCAGGAGTGCTACCAGCATTTAAATATATTTCTGTACAAATTCTAGTTATTTAGGGAAAAAAATAAACTCCTTCCCATTACTGAGAGGCCCGGTGTTAAAGTGGTGTGGGCTCTGCTTAACTCCTGTTCTACTAACCTTCCTCTACAGGGAACATTTCTGCCTGTTCCACACGAGCTGCCTATGCATGTTCACGCAGTGGAGCCGCAGGTACAGCCCAGCAGTCCACGGCACAGCCGTGCTCCAGCGCTGTCCCGCTCCAGCTCTGTCCCCGCTCCAGCCCTGTCCCCGCTCCAGCCCTGTCCCCGCTCCAGCCCTTTCTCGCTCCAGCGCTGTCCCGCTCCAGCTCTGTCCCCGCTCCAGCCCTGTCCCCGCTCCAGCCCTTTCTCGCTCCAGCCCTTTCTCGCTCCAGCCCTGTCCCCGCTCCAGCCCTTTCTCGCTCCAGCCCTGTCCCCGCTCCAGCCCCGTCCCCGCTCCAGCCCTGTCCCCTCTCCAGCCCTGTCCCGCTCCAGCCCTGTCCCCGCTCCAGCCCTGTCCCCGTTCTAGTCCTGTCCCCCTCCAGCGCTGTCCCCGCTCCAGCGCTGTCCCCCTGCAGCGCTGTCCCCGGCGGCCGTGCCCGGCGCCCGGCGGCCGCACGCAGCGCACGGAGACGCCTCGCGGCGAGCCCTGTGACTACACGGGGTGCCAGTGTCCCCATTCCCGTCCAGCCCCGCTGACCCAAGGGCCCCCGGCCGAGGCTGAAGGCAAGCAGTGCTGGAGCAGCTCTTGTGAACAGTTCACAAGGCCGAAGCTGTTGCCCTGTGCAGCGCAGGGGGTGAGCGAGTGCACGCATCACCTGCAGCAGCACCCAAAGCCCAGCAGCAGCACAGCAAGCCGGACAGAAGGCCAAAGCAGAAAGATGGTCAAGCCTGCTGGCCAAAGCAGATGCTGTAGAGTTGGTTTTCAAGAATCTGCCAGTGCTGTAGGAGAGCAGAACACTGATGACCCTGGGACAGCCTTCTGTTCTGCACAGATAGGGTGTAAAAGTAGTTTTCCTTCTAAAGGCTGACAAAAAGAGATGATGCAGGACACTGCATCAGAGCTGAGGAGTTCTCCTGTGGAGGACAGGCCACACAGATTTGTACTTCATCAGTATGCATCTGGCCAAAACCCCTGGCACCTACAATTTTTTTCCCAAAAGGGCTGAGGTTATCACCCACTATGTGGCTGGAGACAGAGCCTACTTGCTGCCTCCTGGCCGTGTGTGCATATCTGCAGCAGAGCAGAGTGGTCCTGTGAAAATGAGAGGCTGGCAGCCTACACTTGTGATGCTGAGGCACTGCTGGAAGCTTGCTCTACTTGGGAGCTTTGGTTTTCTTGACTGGAAAACAAAGTAGTAATATATGACCTACAAGAGTGTCATTATCATAGCAGAGATCTTGGAGGTCCTTGGAAGAGTAGTGCTGGAGAAATGCAAACTATTAAAAATGCAGTTTTCTCCTTGCCAATTCTATTCCACTTCAAGGAGAGGGGCTTTTGCAATGACAGCTGGGATGAGCTGGTTTTGACAAGTCAGAGTATGCAGGTTTTGATGGAAGTTTTAAGGAAAACATGACTAAAAGTCTACATGGTTTACAGTGCTTTTGCCTTCCACGCCAAGTGCTTCACCTTTCCTAGAAACAATCAAGGCAGTGGTCACTGAAGTGTCAAGAATCCATCCTTGATTTCAGCAAGGTATCAGCAAGTCCAGAAAAGCACAATTATTCAGGCAAGTTCTCCAGTATATTCTCCCACTGCGCTTCTTGTTGGATAGTTTGGAACTGAGCCAGCCATGTCCTGGCTGATAATCTCCACTCTTGTAACTCATCGTAGTTCTCAGGTAATGAACTTATTACAAGGCATCTTTTCACACCTACTTGCCACTTCCTAGAACTAATTTTTTTTCTGCCAAAAATTCTTCTGATTTTATTTTAATTTTACACTGAGGGTGGGATTTCCCTCCAAGGGTCACTGCCACACACAGCTCCTTGGGAGCTGCACAAAGCTGCCCAGGGTGTGCTGAAAAGCCAAAGCTGCGTGTGTAGATTTTCCCTGCAGTGCTCTGAGGAATGCTGCCCAGAGTGCGGGCTCGGGTGGGCTCTGCCTCTCAGACCAGGGGAGAGGAGCTGGGAGGAGAGACCGAGTGCACTTCACCCCTGCTGATGTGCTGTAAAAGCTACACCGGATGCACCAGGTGGTCTCAGGGCTCTGCTGGCAAGTGCTGGCGTGCACTTCAGCCTGCTCACGTGTGTGGGGGAAGCATCAGGAAGGTCTCCTGATTTTACAGCATCAGATCACATCTGAGGCCACAACCTGTTTCAGTGGAGTTAAGGCAGAAGAGAAAGGAGATTTTGCCAACGTGTTAACTTTTAATTAAATCTTAATGCCTTAATTAAAGGAGGGCTTAATTAAGGACTTAGCTAAAATTTAATACTTTAATGGGACTAAAGACTTTAATTTATCACCAAGCTGAAAAAGAAAAAAGCATTAGGGTTCACTCTGAGATGCACATACACACACCAGCCAATTATGAAAGAATCCTGGGGTGTCAGGTTCATCCATCAGAGTATGCTGTGCACAAGGGCAAATCCGTGGTTGTTCACATTTCCACGTTACCTGCCTAAAGCATAAGCATAACTTGAGATCATTGTATTGAAAGGTACATGGTACCTTTGTCTCTTTCTAAAGACTCTTTCCTGAGCTGATGAAGCCCTTCCTCTGGGCTGTGCAATTCATGCTGCAGCAGCAGCTCAGGGCTGAGTCTGGAGGAGTCCTGGTGCACCTGCAAATGCTCAGGCTCTGAGCCCATGAGCTGCTGTTTTGGGGCGGTGTGTGACTGAAGATGCCCCATCACTGGCACGTGGCCCACAGCTCTGAGGGCTGGACAGTCCTGCCCAGCATTACTGCAGTGACAGGAACACTGCAAGGCATTTGGCTGGCTTTTAAAGGCCAAGTTTTCACGGAGCTCAGAGCTCAGCACCTCCCATCCTCCTCAGATGGGATGTTTGGCCAATATTTCTCCTGCCTGGGAAGTATGAACCCAAGCCACTGCACCTCACTTTCAGCTTTTCACGTGTGATAGCCTACACTGTGATATCTGTACCTCACAAATATGTGAGTTTTAAGGTGCTTCTGACTACAGCTTCTGAAAGATTCCCCATATACACTGGTCTTTCAGAGGAATCATTTCCAACCATGTGATTTTTCAAGCTCATAATCCAGTGCAGCAATTAATACAGTTGCCTAGAGAGGAATCAGGACTGATGACAAACACAGAAAATCTACCCTTTTATATTTCTTTACATTGTGGTTTTGCCCTGTAACATTTTCTGCAACTGATCTTGAAAATCTTCTGAAAGGTCAGTAGGCATCATTGTGATTTTACCAGCAGAGAAGTTGAAGTATGGATGGGGCAGTAAATGACTAATCCAAGATCAGACAGTGACCTCACAGATATTCTGAAGACACTTCCCCATCAGGCAGTGTGCAGCTGCACTCCTTTGAAGGGAATTGGAGCTTAAATAGGGCCTTAGGTTCAGAAAACTCAGCCCTTCTCCTGGGTGTAATGTGATACTATGTGGGGCTTGGCATTTTGGTCAGACTGTCATTTCTTCAAACAGGAATCTGCCCAGCTTCTGGAGAAAGGACACATATGTTTCCTATAACAAGACTGTACGTTATTTTTTATATGCATAGGAAGACTATAATATCTGAGAAGACTCATTACGTGCTAACCATTCATATCTGCAATTCTCTGTGGAGTTACATAGCCTAATACATTAACTACATCAGACACACAGAGGGCCAAAGCTTCATCTCTGTCCGAGGAGCACAGAGCACGGTGCAGCAGGACCGTGAGTCAGGATGCAGAGACCCCTCTCTGTTTCTCTACTCGCCTTCATCAGGAGAAGAGCAGTCCCCCAGGAACCTCAGCAACACTTTGGGCAGTTACTCACTGCCACAGGTGAGAGCACAGCTGGGAGCAATGGGACAGGGTGTGAGGGTGCAAGTAGCCCAGACACATCCCCTCGGCTGGTTTGCTACAGGGACACCAACATGCAGGAACTTTCAGGAGCTCTGGGTGACTTTGCTACCCCCAGGATGTGCATATCCATGTGCAAAGTAGACAGTGTTAGCAGAGTGGAAATGTAAAATACTCCCCAAACCACGTTAGCAGTTTCTCCCATAAATCAAGAAGATGTGCTGGGTTCCGCCTGCTTGCAATCCTCCCCAGGATGTGAGGAGAACCACTCTCCTAGCACACCTCGCTTGCTGAGTCTGCGTGCTCAGCCTGTGGAGGCAGCTTGGGGGTGAGGGGCTGGGGACCTGCCCCATGCACTAGCAGTAATTATTCTACTTTGATTCTTGCTCATCTCTGGCCCATGAAATCAAGGCCAAACTCAGAAGTGTGTGGGGGGTGAGGAGATGGAAGCTGGGCCCAAACTGCCTTAACTGGTTCCACAGAGCTGCTGCTTTCTGCAGCGAGCAAGCCAGAACAATGTCATCTCCATACCCCGTGCTAATCTGGGGGAAACTGAGCGTGACCAACTTCACGCATGACAGCCTGGAAGCCAAGCATGGGAGGTCAGCACCAGCCTCGCTCAGAGCTCCCTCGCAGTCAGCTTGGAGAGAGGAGGCACCCGCACAGCCGTGCCCCATCCCTGGGCCCCGTCACTCTCAGCATCCGCTGTCACAGAGCTCAGCCATCGTGCCGAGACCCCAGTCCCCATGCTGACAGCCTGGGCTTCCCGGGTCTCAGCTGCCCACCAACAAGAAAGGCTGGTACACGTTTTAGGCGTGCTGTCACTAACAAATGAGGCACAGCACTTGATTAATTCCACAGGTTTCTTCCATTAGGAGCCACTACATCATTGCTACGCGAGAGCCTTCCTCCCCTCAGTGCTGACCTTCCTCCCACAGCTCCCCCATTTCCCTTGGCTGTGGAAGTTATTACAGACTGGTTATTTGAAAGACCTGGAAACCGGGGCAGCCGCTGCTTCCTTTCATCTCCAGCTCTGCTGCTCCTCACTCCTTGGCAGTTTGGAAGGATGGTGGAAGTAATTAATGGCTGGGGAGTGGAGGAGGAGGTGCTCCTAAGAGGGGAGTCAAAAATTCCTCTTGACAATGACCACATGTCTGAGGCTCGGCTACTAGTTCACCTGACAGCAATAAGGGCCTAATAATCATTAGTCACCACTGCAGACACGCTCCATGCACTTCTCCATGCTCCTTTTTTTTCCATGTTGAAGGCTGAAAGTAAAACAGCATCAACCACCCCGATGATTTCAACAAACTTTTGCCACCTTGCAAGGAAAGACTGGGGAACTGATGGCTCAGAGAGCTTTGTCGGCATCCCCAGCCAGAGACGGGAAGGATCTTCAAGCAGAGAAACATAGCAAATAAAAAAAGATTTTAAAACTTCAACTTATAATCCACGTCAATTTAAAATTCACCAGGAAATGAGACAGCTGGAAAGGGACAGAGAATACCCATAGGGAATTCAAGTTGATCGATATGGAAAGTTTGTGTGACCTGATTCTGTGTGACCTGCAGCTCCCAATTTACTCTTCCTGTCTCCCTTCCTCAGCAGTCTCTCCCATACCACCCTGCCTTTAATTTCTCTCTGCACCTGATCCTGGGTTATCTAAGGGCTTACATTCAAAGAACTTTGTTTCTGTGGTGAAAGAAACAGTCATAAAAATACAGTGATCATACCACAGCCCAAAACCAAGTGGAGAGCTTGGCTCTGTAGCATTGTGTTTAGGGCAGCAGAGAGCAAGGGTTAGACCCCAGCCCCTGCCTCCCACCCCGTGCTTGCCTGGGCTGAGTTGCTGAGGCCAGGGACCTGTGCACTGCTCTCCCTGCTGCCTTTCCCACCCGCTCACACATGATAATATCTGAGGTTTTGGCTCAGAGTCACCCGTAATTAGAACAAAATTGGCAACTTTCTGATGTTAAACTTCATACAAAATTGGTTGTGAATGAAAAAAGAACGAGTGTTATAAAGTGGAAATGATATATCTGAGAGCTGATCAGGATCTAGAAGAGCGATGCAGGAATGCTAATGCTCCTATGTGGAGGATTTGGATATTATGTTTTGGACTGAGTGCAAAACCAAAACATTTTGAAATGCAGGCAGGAAGGGAGTGCGGCTCTGCATCTTGGCAGCCATCTGCTTGCCAAACTGTCCCACAGCCACAAGTCATGGAGACACCCTCGGGCTCCAAGCCTGTCCTAGACCTACTGAGCCAAGGCCAGCGGCTGAAGTGCAGACCTGGCACCTGAGCTGTGCCCACATCTCGCCTTGGTGTTGTCCCCCAGGTGCACTGGCAAGGAACAGGTAGGCTCACTGTCAGGGCTCTGCACAGATCCCTGCTGGGGCCTTCCAGCCTTCCTTGTTGTGGAGCTGCTTCACGGTGTCAGCTGGACTTTGGACTCTCAAAAGGCTTCTGGGGCAGAGGCTGTAGCTTTGCTTTTCTGAGAATTCTTCAGTTTTTCTACTTTATAACTCTGCATTACCTATCCCCCTGTACCCCTGCCAGACAAATTAATCCTGCCATTCCCATTTTTAAATGGGAAAACAGGGGCATAACAAATCACAGTAGTTGGCCCAGGGCCAGACAGAAGATCTGACCTATTGAATCCAGGTCACGCAGTTCTTCAACCAGAGTCTTAATTGCAGGATCATCAATTCCTTCATCCACAGCTGTCCAAGACAAGACTCTTTGCCCAGAAAAGTAGGTAAAATACTCATTGGGCCCAGCTGCCTTTTGTAAGTGTCTTTGCCAAGCTTTTCTGCCCCATTTAAGAGGGGTCAGGCATGGTTTATAAAATATCAGATGGAAAGCTCTGAGATAAAGCCCTTTCTTTTTGTAATGCTCAATCCAGTGCGTGATTTGGCTGCAGAGGAAAAGCATTGCTGTTTGGAAGAGAGTTCTCCTCTTTGCCTGCCCTAGACATCAGTCATTATAAGTAATTGTCATATCACTGAGAGAAGAGCAGATCATTTCACTGGTGGAGCAGCCATGCTGTTCTTGAGAACAACTGCACTCTCCAAGAAAAGCCACAACAGGTTTGACTGGCGCCCAGCTGCCATGCAGAAGTTAAACCAGATGAGCTGTGTCAGCCCAGTGGAAGGTAAATGCATGGTAGCTGCTCCAAAAGCCTCTCTGCCCCTAGATTTGTCACTGACTGCATTGTTATCTGCAAGGGGGCAGAATCTAATCAGAAACACATTTTTGAGTGAAGGACTGACCTCTGCAGAATCACCAGGAATTTCTGAGGCAGTGCAGCTGTGCAAGTGCCTTCCCATCTCTGTGAGGCAGAATCATGCCCACTTTCATTTCAGTGCTCCAAGCTCTCACGTGGCACTGAGCAGCATTTCCTTCCATCTTAAATCTATTCACTGTGTTTGAAAAACAGCTGTGGAGCACTGAGATGTTTCAGAAGACGGCAATGAGTCAGAGAGGATCACCTGAAAGAATCACAGACTCTAAGAACCCTTGCCTATCCCAGCATTTACCCATGGTATTTCTACGCAGTTTTCAATGCTGTGTGTTTGGTCACTCACCACTTGTCTTCCACAAAAGCACCTCCTCTCGATTTGAAGGAGCAAGAAACACAAAAATGTACACATAACCTTGTTCTAATGATTAATTATTCCTGCTGTGAAAGGGGAGGGGAGGGGAAGTGCCTAATTTTATAATTATTTGGCTTCACCTTTCAGCCAATTTCTTGTTCTGCCTTTCCACTCAGATTAAACAGCCTTTAGTTCTTGGTATTTTCCTTGTGAAAAGTTGCTCATCTACTGTAGCCAAGTCACCTCTCAGACTTCATTTTGGAAAGTCAGATGAGCTGAGTTGTTTAAATATTTCACACTGTTTAGCTTGAAAAATTGTTTGTGATGTTTCCTGTCCCCTGCTTTTCCCTCACCTCCATTTTTAAAAGTGTGGCGCTGACCCCATATGTGGGCTTTAAAGCAAGTCCCACCAGTGTAACCCAGTGCCAGAATCCCCTACTTACTGTTCCATCCTGATCCCTTTTCAGAGCCTGAGGGGAACCCTAAGACCATCCCAGGACACAGTTCCCACTCCAAAACTATTCCTGTGAAGGCAAAAACTCTCTTTGAGGACAGGTGTACAAGAGCTGTGAAGACTCTGGGCTTGGTCTCCAATGGGAGCAATAGAGGAAATTCTACAGAAGCTAATAACAGCCTCAAAATGTAATTCATTTCCTGCAGAGCATTTTTTAATACCCCCTGAACAGCCACATTCTCAGAACTGTACAGTACCCACAGGTGCTCAGCACTGGAGACCTCTGAGAGCCAGCCCCAGGGCTCAGTCTGAGGGTGCTGAACACCTTCACGTTCCTGGGCACTGCATGCTCTCCATGGAGCCTCCCTAAATGTACCAATTTCAGGCTTTGAGATGGAAACCCTGGAAAGGGTTTGCTGCCATACCAATGACAGGAGTTTCCTCTTAATTGCTGATAAAACTTCACAGAATAAGAAAGATGTTTCCTTTGCTCTCTTTCAGCTTTGTTTTCAGGACTACATCAAGTAGTCCTGGAAAAAAATCAAATGCAAAATTATCCTTATACCAAAACTATACGGATAACAAAATAACCAGAAAAATAAAATATAGAAGAATAAAACCATTCAGTCAATGTTTTTGTTCCTTGTTTTGTTCTAATCTACTTGATTTTCCCCTAAACCCACTCACAAACTGCACTTTAGGAAAAAGGATGGATCAGTAATTCTAACGAACATGTCCATTTTCCAGTGATTTGAGGTCACTGTGGGATCAGGGAGCAGATGAGCTGAACATAAGTTTTTTCATCTTATTTTGCAAGTAAGGGGAGGCCTCACAATTCTCTTGCATACATAAATCCTATAAATGCCAGTGCACCTTGTACATGGGATTAAGACCTTTTCAAGGTGAGAAGTTGTAGCCATAATGATATGGTTGGAAAGCTGAGTCTTCACCTGGCATTGAGACAACTTATTCACAAGTTCCTGTTCTTGACAGCTGGCACTCTGCTAAAATGCAAGCGGAATATTTTCAAAAGCACTCCCAAAAGTTAAATCTTCTATTTTAATATTTAAAATAAGAAACAGCCTTTCCAAAACACTTGGTACTGTCCCTCTGAAAATCACCAGTCATGTCTGTGCTTATTTTATAACATCTGGCAAGCTTCTGTCATACCGCACTGCTGGGTAACACCCTTGGTCACTTTTTGGCAGCTATTACATTATTTACTCATTTCAATCTCAAGACACAGTTGCTGGATTGAAGACCCTCAACAGCAAAGCACTTTGCTGATCTTCATGGTTACTGGGAAACACCTAAAAATGCAAAACAAACATATCCTGAAGGCTGAGATGTTAAAAGGAAGATTATATTTTTAAACTCTTGATTTTTTGGCCTGCTGTATACATTTTGATCACTGAGGGTTTTGCAATTATGCAAAGACTGAAGAACCCTCTGAAGCTGGGGCTGAGCTGGAGTTCAGACAGATACCTGTAATAAAATCCACGATGACTTAGGAGTGCCACTTCAGGCAAATACCCCTTTCCAAGATGAAGTGCAACACACTACTGCAATAAGCTGGGTTCTTCTCATTCTTTTGCCTTCCTCATATTTGGCACAAGTCCAAATCCTCTCTGTTTTCCACCCACCCATCATACATATTCTGCTAAATATCCTGTCCTCTTGTCATTTTGGCAAAAAATAAACTATGCATGAGAAAGAATTATGCCTGTGAGGCTCTCATAAAAAAATTCCTGTGAACGATAAATCAAAACAAAATAATAATAATCACCAGCCACAGGACCACATTTATGTTTCTCATATTTTCCCCTTACTTTTTGTAGATTATCAAGTCTACACAAGAGCAAGAGACAGATTTTCTTAAAGATACTGATAGCTCAGTAATTTCCAACTCCAAAACTGAAGCTCACCTTGTCTACAAGAGAATTCTCTATGCTATTTACAAAAAGGTTTAAAATTTTCTCTTGGAATTATAAATGGTACATTTCTGTCCTGAAAATCAGTTGCCTTGTTTTTTCCTATGGCTACATAAATCTTCCATGGTCCCTGTGCTACTCCTGACTTGCATTCAATAAACAACGAGTAGTTACAAAGTGATTTTTTTTTTCTAAGGCGCTCAAAGGCATTGACACATACACATAGTCTGCAGATGGGCAAACTGAGGCACAAGGAACTTGCCCAAATTCACAGTGTGGCTGGGTGGAGGCAGCTGCCTGATCTCACCTGGCACATGTGTGGCTTTCACCGGCACAGCAAGTCCGGATCAGGCTCAGGGGCATTTTCCCCTGGGACCGCTGAGCACAGGGAACATCCACCCATGCAGGAACAGCACCCGGCCCAGAGGCGTTCTCCAGTCATGCTGGGGCTGAGGAATGCAAGTGGGGCTGAGACAGGAGTTTCCCACTCCTGCAGGGAGGGTTGGGCTGTATGAAAATGGGAAGGGCCAGCGAGACCAACTCTCCTCCCTGCTGGGCAAGTGCTGCCCAGTTTTTGGGTGCTGGGCTTCAGTGTGACATGGACCAAAAGGACAGAGTGGAGAGGCTTAGAAAGAAATGTTCACTCAAGAAATGTTGAAGGAATCAGCATGGTTCAGTCTAAAAAAAGAAGGAAAAGCAATACTCTACTGTTTTTCCCATCTTGGCAAAGTACTAAAGGCTCCAGTCCCTGAAACAATGTGAAGCTGTGGCAATCAGCACCCAGAGCTAAGGTGTAACCTCACCTTTCCTTCCCCAGCAGCCTTGGAGCTTGAACAGAGCCAAATCCTTCAAAAAGCCCAAGAGCACATGGAATTAACGTATGAAGCCCCACCAAATAAACGTCCATGGGACTGTTTCTAACGCCTCACGGGAGCTCAGACAACTATCCAGCCTTTTTGTCAGCACCTGTCAGCTTATTCCCACTCCAGCAGGCATCAGGACTTGTGCCTCTGTGTGCTCTTAAAACAGCAATTAGGCTGATTAGAGAGCAATTAACAGTATTACTTATCAACAAACTTCAGAAGTATTTTTAAATTAGTTTGTAAATACATTCACCCACAGGAAAAAGTACCATTTGCTGGTATTCAGCATTCCTGGAACTTAACTGCACCTTTTTCTGTGTAAAAACTAAATAATAAAAACTGACCTGTAGTTCCTAACCAAATCTGCTGAGAAGGGGCATTGAAATAATAAATTTTTTATGAGCTCTTACTGTTAGGATTAAGGAGGAAATTATGTCAATACTTTCATCTTAATACCTGAACTTTTGTGTCAATACTTTAGCTATGCTGGTGTCAAGCAAAATGCTGACTGCAAAGTGATGCAATGTGTGAAGGTGCAAGCCCAGCCAGACACACCACGGTGTCTGCAGCCACCGCCGGCGCTGCGTGAGGATGAACCTCACTCCCCACACGAGTCAAAGTCATTCATGTGTAGCAATACAGTTAACAAAAGTTAATTCAAGGCACTGGACATTTACAGAGAGAAGCAGCACGGATCTGAGCGGTGGCTGGGATCCTCTGGTGAGTTTGCCCTGTGTGATGGAGCGTGGTACAGACACTGGAGACCACAGAGACACGAACTGTAAGCTGACATTCAGAACAGACCAGCACCTCCAATGCCATGATACGATGCTTGGGTGAGTTAAGCACTGGATACAAGCCAGCAAAGCCTGAGATTTATCAGACTAATGCAACCAGATTGCATCTGACTCCAAGCTGGTTTACATGCAACAACTTTCCCAACCCCACAGCATGTTCTCCTACTCATCCAGCCTGCAGCTATCACAGTCTGGCAGACACTAAAACCTCAGTTATACTCAGTGTTCACTGAGGTGAAGTACTGAGGAGAAAACCAAGCCCTGTGGAAGCACCCATGGAGGATGGCTGATGATGCATGGGGTGAATAATAAACAGATGTAGTCTGTACAAATGAACACCCTGTGAGTTGTGGAGAACAGGCAGTGGGACACTGAGCTGGGATCCACATGTTATCTCTGGAGATCAACTGATACCACTTGGCAGCGTGGGGTGTTTCTGCAAGACAGTGTGCTAGGTAAAAATATGTCTGGAGGGTCAGAGACCTTATGACCAGGCTGACATCTTATCTCACTGAGGCCAAAGAGCTCATCCCGTGAGTTCTCCACCCAGCCATCTATGGCAGGGTGTTGAGGGAAGACTGTGAGGCACTTGTACCTGGTAACCCTATTAGTTTTATTTTCATAACTACAGTCTCCCAAATGTAAATGCCAATCACAGGCCTGGCAACATGAGCCACAATCTTGGAATGTGACTGCATGGTAATGTCGAGGGCAAGTTTCTAAACAATCCCCACCCTTCCCTGAGAAATGCAAAGACACAGGCAATTAAATAATCTCTTCATTTTAGTAATTTAGTTGCTGTTTGTACAACGCTTTGAACGTGCACAGTGCCACAGCACAGAAATGCTAAGTACTGGGTTATTTAGCTGTAAAGCCTGTGATAATCCCTCATTATGAAATAATAATTAATCATCATTTTATTCAAGAGCTCTTCACCCCTACCCACACCCAAACCTGACAGGCACTGACCAAAATCTCTCCTGTCTGGACAGGACAGGTTAGTTATGGATGCAAAGTTCAGGTATGAACTTTCCCAAAGTTCAGGGCTATGCCTACCTGTGCATCTCACCCACCCCTGCGGAGGGACAACGCTTCCTAATCTCCAGCTGAGGATCAAAGCTACAGATCCACCCCACCCAACCATTCCCGTCATTCTTACTAGTCCAGAAAGGGAATTTGAGACATTCCAAGGGTAACTGAGGACTTCGGGAGATTGCATCTAAAGGAGCTCTCTCTTTTCATGAGGAACAGAGTAACTGACTCAGCCACCTCTGTTCTCTGTGTAAAGATAGGGCAGATCTTCAAGGCTTCCCTCCCTGGGGGCAAGGACTGTCCTGTCCTTACGACCGTGCAGTGCGAGGTGCAGGGCACTGCGAGGCTGTTTGGCTTCACAGCTGTCTGTATTAAGAGCAATTTGGCATTTATAATACAACAAATTAGCACAAAAATATAGTCATGGCTGCAGCAGGCAGAAGACAGAACAGAGCCTGGACATGTGAGAAGCCAGAGGAACACCCTACGGCAACACTGGGACCTTGAACTGGTCCCCAGCCACTTCCACCAACGGCAAAGCCCCAGTGCATTTACAGCCTGGGCAAGCACCCATGAAATGAAGAGGCAACAGACAGGGCTTAGAAATCAGAGAAAGATGCAGGTGTCTCCTCCACTCGGGACCCTGAGCTCTCCCCAGCAGTTAGCAGTGCAGACAGTAAATGCCTACTGTGAGTGTCAGACCTCTTCCCCCCCATCCCACCTCTTAAAAGACCCACAGTTCTCACCAGACATGAAGGTGTTGTATTTCTTGTGGGAGCTGCTCTGCTTTGTACAAGATGTTTCAGAGCCAATGTAGATGTTCAGGTACCAGCTGAATGGAGATGTGTGTTCCTACACGAATCTCAAGATTTGTGTCTAAGTGTTCTAAATTAATTTGCACAGCATAAACCCCACAGCATTACAGACATCCTTACAGCCAGCAGGTCTCCCACCAACCCTGATCATCCTGGAAAATCAGGATTCTCAGCCTTCTCCCAAAACTTTACCGAAGAAATGTCTGCAGCTACTCCTATCTACTTTAAAGCTTTAATAAAACTAAAGTGGAAGACCTTGTGAGATGGTTCATATTTCATCATGCTGTCTGAGGAGAATCTAAAATTAATGTCCTAGATACTAAAAGCAAGCTTAGGGTGAGCTAAGTTACTTCTGACTGACAAACAAACATGAACAAAGTTTCTTGTGCATCATCCCAGACAGGCAGCACTCACCAAAGCTGCTAGTTTATCAATTTGTCATTAAACTGAGCAGTAAGAGGAATGACTGGGTAGGGATGGCTGCTATGAAGGGTGATTTAGACACAACACTAATAGCAATCATTTGGTATGAAAAAATAGAGTCCAAAGACTTGGTCTGCTCTAGAGAGCAGAACCCTGGAGGTGGAACTCAGCTGATGTGGACTCTTCACCTGTGATAGCTACATAATAGCTCACTGTGCCATGGCTAGGGCTCAGGTATGCTTTAAGGACTGATTTTCTTAGTTAAGCTTTTCTTTTGTAACTAATTTGCTTCCATCTTTGTAATCAGGAAACTGAACACCTTTCTATGCAAATTAAATACATTGTAATTTCAGGCTAGCTCAGTGTTTAAGGTGGAGCCCCTCCTTTTTTCTGGAGGTAGCAAGCCTAAATAATTCAGAATTGCTGACATGCCCCTTCTGCAGCTGAGCCAGGAATGATGTGAGTACTGGTGTTGGGCAGAGCCAGGTAAAGGGAGACTCACTCCCCTCAGCAGATGTCACACCACACTTTCTGTGACAGAGCAGACACAGCAGAGCAACACACGGCTGCAATGTACCCCTTACCAGCACCCCTATTTCTGTGAGACATTACAGGGAGTTCTTCCTGATATTATGAGAGAAAATGCTAACAAAAATCTATGCAGGATGCATTAAATAGCCTGAAACCACGTCAAAGACAGAATATGAAAAGAATTTTTAAGAGGGAGGAATCTGGGGAGGTTTTGGAAGTATTCTGGACAGATGTATTCTTGTGCTTTTAGTTCAACAACCTTTTAACTATTCTTTTTCAATAGCATGGAAGAAAATACAGTACCAACATTGGAAAAAATTCCAGAAAACACTGGCAGAAAGTTGGATTAACTGTTCATTCTTGCAGGAGAAGGTGCCCTGAAATTCAGGTTATTTAAGCTCTGAGTAGTTCAATTAATACAGAAATAAGACTTTCACTTCTAAATGTGAGTGGTATTCACAACTGGAACTGAGGGGGCTTCTCCATCACTCACACTGTTAAAATACAGGAGACCTTTCTGCAGTAGAGCTGGGGAGCTGTCCATAGATATTGCTGGATATCTTGCCAGTGCTCAAGATCTTTGGTCTGCAGTTACAAAGCAGGTCTTTTCTGCCCTTAAAGTCTCTGCAGTTAAATTAGACCAGGGCCAAATCTTGTTCAGAGTTACACTGAATTTAATCCAGAGCAGTGTTCAATATGCACTAGGTTTATACCAGCATAAGGAACAATATACTTATGAACTCTCATATTTAGATTTTTACTTTCTCACAGGAAAACAGACCATGCCTAAAACAGTCAGACAGCTTTCTTTTCAGGGAGCTGACTGCTAAGTATTAGTAAGACACTTTCCAGGCTGGGACTCCTGCTCTCTTCTTTTCTCTTCTTTTCTCTTCTTTTCTCTTCTTTTCTCTTCTTTTCTTTTCTCTTCTCTTCTCTTCTCTTCTCTTCTCTTCTCTTCTCTTCTCTTCTCTTCTCTTCTCTTCTCTTCTCTTCTCTTCTCTTCTCTTCTCTTCTCTTCTCTTCTCTTCTCTTCTCTTTTCTCTCTTCAGCAGGTTTCCACTCAAATCAGGTTGCTTGCCTCTTGGCAATGGATACTTCTGCAAAGAATGACTTTCAGATGGGATGACATTTCCAAAGTGCTGGGAGAGACAAGCCTGACCACACTGTTCTGTGGCTGTGACACATTATCAGATACCGACCCAGAGGGAACGTTTTTTGGGTGAAAAATGAGAGAAATAGATCCTTTAGCCTATGTCACAGCTTCTTGACAGTGAAGATGAAAAAATGGGCTATAGAGGGACATTGAGGTAGAATGACTTCACCACAAAGCTTTTCCCCAGCCAAGACTGGCAGTGGATTCACTATGGAAAAGCAAAGTTTCCAAAACACACAGCCCTGTTTTCATCCTACAATGGCAGCGAAACCGGCTCCAAGTCTGACAGCTCCAAGGACAAGAGACAAGATGGCACAAACAAACCACAGGAGCTGAATCAAGGTCCCACTGGGACCTGACTTTGCTCTCACTTACATGGCTACAAAACCTATATGGCAATGGAATCACATCATTTTAAGGAAAAATCGAGCACTTTTGGTTTTTTTGAGAGAGATTACATTTCCCTCTTTGTTACAACACTGTATTTGAAAAGATTATGGTCACACTATGCCAAACTCAGTTTTGAACCTTGGTATTTCCAAAGGCATAATGAAACACTAACCCCAGCATTTTGCCCTTGAATACCCATTGAGTGAACAGCCATTCTCCAAAGCTTTCTGGTGATTACACCATGTCATTGGCATCTCCTCTTTCACAAAACACTTGAGAAAATAAAATAAAAATCATGCTCTAAACTTCTTCCCATCAGAAACCTCAGGGATCTTTAACTGCAGAAAGAAAAAAGGCCTTCCCTAGTGTCTGACAGCAAGTTGCATTCTTTGCCGAATGGGAGGTCAAGAGGTGACCTTGCTCCTGCCCAACTTCCTGCTCCTCCCCGGCTGCCAGCGCCGTGCCTGGGAGCCCTGGGCTGCTCCGGGCTTCCTCGCACTGCAGGCCAGCACCAAAATGGCCTGACAGGGCTGCAGGGAAAAGGAAGCTGCTTCTATTCCCACAGCCTGTTGTTTGTTTTTAATGGTAGATGGCAGCTCCATCACTGCACCCCACAGGTCCCAGGGAGGCTGTGCAGGGACCGTGGGCTCGCCGGCGGCACAGGTGCCACTGCAGCTGGGGCTCTGCAGAGGCTCAGACAACGCTGCACCAGGCAGCGAGTGCCGGGGAGGGATGAGACGTCAGCCTCATCAGACTTACCTCAAGACCCTTTTGCTTTGATTTTTGATTTTTAATTTCTTTTCCTTTGCTTCCTAGCGTCCTAAAAAAGGGATGACACATAGTGTCAGGTATATCAGGGCTGAGTTTTGACTTATTAAATAATTAAGTAAAAGTTACTGGAGATGCTTGGATAAAAGGTGAAAAGCACCATCACCACAAAAAAGGAAAAAAAGGTAGTAAATAATGAAAGATAGAATGGATCCACATGAAGAATTTGAAAACTGGAGGACTCATCAAAGCACATGTCTCACCAAAAACTAATCTGAATGGGAAAGTCATTGAAAAAGCTGCAAAAAAAGTCCAATTTAATGCTCAGTTCAGGAAGGCATCCTTACCTAATAAAGAAGCCTAAATTCTTGTATAAAAAGTTAAGCATGTACTTAAACGATCTTCTGACTCACAAATTATACGTCATTCCTGGGATAAAAGTATTTCCAGTTACATTTCACTGCAGGGCTGGGGACAAAGAGTGCCTTTGCTCACAGGTTTGTTGCCATCTTGAGTTTTATTTTGGGCCTGAACTGAGAACCACAATGGGATACTGCAAGGCCTTCAGGAATGGGAACTCCATTTAAGAAGGAACAGCACCAAAGCACATCCTTTGCATGAGACACAAACCCAAGCTCTTTTTTCTAGTTGCAAACATGCCACAGAGTGGAGGCAGCAGCCGATCAATGTCCTGTCAGTGTTTGTGTTACAGTGACCCTCATGGACTCTCAGTCCTTTGGCAAGAGAGTTGTAGCACCACAGAAAGAGTCAAGCTCCATCAGAAATGTTTTTCTCTGAGCACAGACAGGAGCACAGACAGTTCCTTTTGCTTCTGAGGAAACGTCTGTGAGGGCATGCAAGGAGATATGCAGGAAGCTCAACACCAGATCCAACTTGTCTTTCTCATGTTAATCACTTGTCTGTCATAACACAACAGGTAAATCTCATTGTCAAGCAGGCACTTGGAAGACAAAGGCAGCCACCCGTATGAGAAGCTTAAAATGACTGCCAAGTGCAGAAAATTGTCCTACCTGAGACAATTATGTGCCATTCTGTGAGTGAGCTTGGGGTTCCCCTTCTGAGAACCTGGCCTTCAGAAGCACTGCAGACATGCAGCATTCCTCTTGCAAAAACAAACACATTTTGCTAAATAAATTCGTGCTGGCTGTATCATCAATTCTTTGAGATTGAAATGCTTTAATACTCTTTGGCTTTACAGGGCTAATATTTTTTTGCATAGGGCTGTAGTAATACTGCTATCTCATCTGACACACAGCTTCTTGCAAGAACAGCACATTCCTCCCAGGTAGCTTCTGAAAATTAAAGTTCTGAGGGGTTTTGCACCAGCACATGTAGTGGTGGGGGGGGGCTGCAGCCTGTTTAGTTTTTCCAATCATCATCTGCTTCCATAAAAAAGGAAGAAATGGTGAATATAATAACATTCCTCGATTCCTGCAAGGCTGCCTGCCTCTGCTCCTCGCTGCAAAGCTTTTTTTGTCCCAGGTCTGCTGAGGTTTAGCTGATGCCACACGGTAACAACCCGTGCAGAGCTGCACTAGCAAGAGAAATCTGTTTTATGGCTGCATCCACAGTGGCACTGACTGGTGTTAGACAGGTTATACCCATGTCCCATAGTGAAAGTTATTATACTCACTCATGGCTACTGCTGTGTGCTTGATGCTGCTCTATACAGCTATTGTACCCCAAGGATTTAAATTGTCAAGCAAAGAGCCTGCTCTCTATTTTCTTTGCTCTTGTTCTGTGTCTGCTTTACATACTGATGGAGGATTACCCTGGTTTTACCTGCTTGTCAGGCAGCTATTCCACTAAGTACTAACTGCATTGTTCTAAATCTCTCACATTTCTTGACTAAAATTCAATTTACTTTTTTTGTCACAAGAACCACATGTCTGATTGTCCTGGGCTCATTCTCTTTTTCTGGTTTTCCTTGTCTTTTCAAAATGAAAAGCTTGCAGAAAAGCTTTAACTGAGCTAATGGAAGGGGAGATTGTTTTTTTAAAGGCAGATGTGTGTCTAAGAGCATTTTGGCACTGTAGAAGGAAAAAAAATATAGTCAAAGCAAAGGCTTCAAAGAAAGTCAGTCTCTGCTGTCTTTATTCTGCATGTTATACAGCAGTCGATGTTTTGCAATGGCATGGAGCACAATGACCACATATAACCTTTTCTTTCTCTGTACATCTGCTAAATACACACCTCACACCTGATAGCTCTTTAGGCCCCCTTTACCTAAGTCACAGGATAGGCCCTGGGTGCCCCAACTCTTGGTAAATGTGGATGGGAAGAGACACAAAGAGCAGTGAGACTTCTGGATCACGTGCCATACAAAAGGAACGGTTTGTTGATGGGGAAGGATGACAAGGAGAGAGGAAATCTGGAGCCAAGGTCTCATCCAGGATGGAGCAGCAGTGAGTGGGCTGCGAGGCTGCAGGGGGACGTGGGGAGGAAAGGTGCCTGGCCAGGCCTCAGTGGTACTGAGGGGCTGCAGAGCGGCCGTCACCCAGCCTGCTCCTGTCCTTTGCAGCTGCCACTGCTGGCTTAGGGCTTTTGTGCTAAAGAACTCAGCTCAGCAGGAAGGGGAAAGGGTGGTGTGGAGGCAACTGCCAGGGCAAAGGGGAGATGAATATTTCATTTGTTACGGGGCCTGAAATAGCTCTTAGCAGCCCTGAGTGCGAGAGTCATGTTGCGAGGTGGGGGGGAGAGGTGGGTGCCAATTTGTCAACAAAGCTGCTTCAGAGTTACACGGAAGATTTATGAGTGTCTGCATGGTCCTTCCAGCAACCAAATAGTGCTCAGGGTAGGTGAGCCTCATGCTCTGGAAGGATAACAGAGCTCAGATGTGCTCACTCAGCCTGGCCTGGCTGGACAGCACTGTTACCTGCACGCTTCCAAGGCCTCAGCTAAGGCCTTGGAGCTCCAAGGTGTCCTGGGGAGTCACTTCTCCCTAGACATTTAGTTGCAGTCGGCCATTAAGTGCCTTTTAAAATGTCACCCAGAGGGTTAAGAGACAGACCACAGCCTGATAACAGACCCAGGGCAGAGCCAGGACAAGAATCTGACCCAAGGACTTTACAGACACAGCACACTGGGCTCACACAGGGACACAGCTGTGAGAGGCTACTGTCCACACTTCAATTCACACTGGGGTTTTAATATAAAACATCATTTTTGATTAATCAGTTTTGGTGTGTGTCCTAATGGAAGGAATGAGGCACCAACCTGCAAGATAGATTTTGACCCTGGTTATTTTCAAATCAGAAAGACAAAACTGAAATACAAGCCAGCTCAGTGTTATTTGACCTCCTTACAAATCCTGACAGCTACCAGTGTCCCAGCCCAGCCTTCACAGGCACTCTCTTGCTCCCCGTCCCACCCAGGGTACCCAGCTCCTCACTGTCCCAGGTAGAGCTCAGCCCTGACAGTCTACCTGGAGCTTTGGACAGCAGCACAAAATTCTGGTTGTGCTACTGCACAGGCTGGAAGTGGCTCAGATTATCAGAACAGCTCTAACTCTAAAGTGCATGAGATGTGTTATCACCCAGGGATACAGATGTATTTCAATGAGTGCATTTAATAAGCTTCGCTAAAACCAGATTGGTTTTAGGACATTTTAAACGGATTAAGCTGAGCCATGTGACATGGCTATGGCTTCAGATGGAGAAGAGATATTAAATGATTATTTTGCCTCTTAACTCTAACAAGGAACCAAAATTTCCATGTCTTTCTGCTGATTCTAAAGCAATTATCACAGGAATAAATCTGGAATAAATCTGGAAATGCTTTAAAAACAACTTATTCTCCAAGGGAAATACTCCTATTGGAGTTCAAATTCAAGGTGGCATTCAGACCTGAAGCTGGATTTCCCAGTAACAGCTTGAGCTATGTGGGATTAATAGAGCTGAAGTCAGTCAGAGGCAAGGCAAGAAACACTGCTTGGGTGCAGGGCATCCTTCCACCTCAGGAAAAGGGACACAGGCAGGGCCTCTTCCAGGAATATTTCAGGAATCAGAAGTACACACAAATAGTTTTATGACATGATTCTAGAAGAGTTTTGAAATCCCCTGCTTCCTCCTGCAACACAACAGACTTCTGAAACACTGAAACTCTTCTTCTTAGCTCAGTCACTGCAGTTTGGGCAAGAGATGACAGTGTTCTTGGACATGTCTCAGCACCCAGTGAAGGGTGTTGTTTGGGATACCTTGTTCTAACCCACACCTCAAGATTCTCCCCTTCCTCACACTGGATATTAACCTGGGAGAGTGTTTTCCCCTGACAGCACCTTTCTCTTCAACACCAGCCGGTGCTGAAGCTGGGGGTCAAAGCATGCTCATTCAGCACACTAGAACACTGTGAACAGCATCCCACCCCCAGCAGAAACACCAAAATCATTATCTTTTAAAGAACAGCCAGCCCTCAGGCTGCACAGAGGAGGAGGTGAGGGACCCACAACTCTGCAGAGCTCCCACTGCAAATTTACTGGCCTCCTGTCTCATTTTAACAGAGTGAGGCTGGGGGAGAGAAATACCACACATAAATTCGCACAATCAGTCATACAAGGGGGAGAAAAAAAAAATCCACAGTCGTCTCCAAGATTTACGAGCCCCTCTGAGCTACAGCACAGAAAAAACAAAGACACACACACATACACACAAGGAGCGAAGGGAAACATGATCCCACTTGCAGCTTTATTCCTTTATCATGTTCCCTGACAGCAACCTGGGCCCGGGCAGTACAAAGAGGAAGCACACAGAAGGTGTGGCTGTGAACGGCAGAGCAACAGTCCCGGACTAGTAATGTCCACATTATAAAAGCTTGGCACCATTCCTTCTGGGTGATCTTGAAGTACCACGAAAATCCTCCAGTGCCCCTCTGATCTCAGTTAAACTGGAATAAATTGAGTCCTGATATCCCAGTCAATGGAGCCACTGCAAACTCCCCTGGCATAAGCTGGGACTGAAGTATGTCCCATGATCGCTTACATCCCTGGGGTGTGCCCATTTGGACAAGTGCTATCTGCACTGCTCACTTCACTTACAGTTCTTCCACAATTTTTAGAAAAGCTGTCTTTTAACAAGAAAGAGATCTGTGGGTCCAGATTCTCAAACGTGGCCTCCTATTTTGGACAACATGGCACATGTAGATCCCTTTAGATCCCTTTATATCCCAAAACTTTCTCTGTTTGGACACTGAAAAATGAATGCATTAAACAACACCATTTTTTACGGAAAAAAACCCCTTGATTGTGGAATCTCCTCTCTCTCTCACAGGGACATTAAATGGTACATCAGTAAATGATACACTTAAAACAGTCTAAATCAAGTGAACATGACAAGAGCTTATCATCAATGATCAATCACACTGCTTGTTGCTACATTCCACCCAGCTCCTTACAATATTATATCATCTACGAAGGCTGTGCAGTGACAGGAACATTCCCCTCTTACATGTGTGTACAGCACCTAACACACACCTCCAGACCCAGTCCTGGGCTCTGACCACTGAGCAATGCTGTCTCTGCTCAGCTGCTCATAGGAGTTAAGAGAGGACATTTTTGTGTAAATTAATAATTGTCCCTGAGATCTCCTAACTAAAGTGTTCCCACCCTTTTGCACCCCTCTGTTGCTGCTTTCTAACTAGGTTCAAAACCATAGATTTAACAGTTCTAAACATCAGTAAAGTCCAAAATAAACTCAGAATCAGACCTCAGTAGCCTATTTTCAAAGCTTCCTCTTATAAGTTTAGCTTTGACAACCTCCAGCTGAGGGTGGCTTGGTACAGTTCACCAAAGCATATAAGCAGAGGTATGGTGCAAAGAAGCAGCCCAAAAAGCACTATTTTGTTTTCTCACCACAGGAACTGACCCCAGCACAGAACCAGTGACTGGTTTACATTTATTTCTCCATTAGTTGACATAAGCAGTTTAATCTGCAACCTGCCCTACCACACAGACTTGAAAGCCAGTGATTCCTTCCCTTTTCAGTCACATCATATGAACATGGCCAAAAAATATGTTTGAACAGCTTTCCCATTTCAGGCCACTGAGAGTTTGAGGGATTATTTGGGCATGTTCCAGTTCAGATGCTTTTTCTGAAGTCAGTCTGTGACTTTTACTTCAGTAGTCCTGCTACAGCCTGAGATAAGTCTTAGAGTCTGCAGGCACTGATGCTCAGTCCTTGGGAACACCTGTAGAAGGGGAATGGCAGGTGCAGGTGAGAGAAGCACCTGGGCCAGCAGACCTGAGGCCCATGTCCCAGGTATGCCACCAGCTGACAGTCACTCAGTGCCAAGTTTTTTAAAATAACATGACTTGGGTGCATGAGCTGTCTTTGTGAAAGTCACTGATGAATTCTGAACTCTAAGATCCAATGTCTTTCCTAAAAACCCTGGCTCCTAAAAGACATAGTAGGGCAGATGAATGCAGACAGGCACCAGGAGCATCAAGTAACAAACAACCTGATTGCATTTGAAAACAAGAGTTTCAGCAGAGCTGGAACTGGTCCTTAATGACCAAAGCTAAAGTCCAGAAATTAAAATGATTCTTTTCCATACTGCCAAATACATGTTAAATTTATGTTCTATCTTTATGATAAGAAAGCTGTAGTGCAGGAGGTGTTTGGGATTCATTGCTGCATGGCTGAGGGGCAGGAGACTGTGTCAGGCAGGGGCAGGGCCAGAGATGTGCAGCTCAGCTTCCTTTGAGAAATGGATCTGAGTATGAGTGTGTGGGAGCTGTGCACCAGCCCGTGGGATGGTTTTGCTTGGTCTGTAACAGATACTGCCTCAAACAGGATTTCTTCCAGGGGACAAAGCAGGCTGGAGGAGGACTAACACAGTGCCCCAATGGCTGTGGAATGATGTATTTGTGCCTTACCATCACACCTGTTAAGAGCTCAAATGCACTTTGGAAAAAAAGTCCAAACCTCACTCCAACAAGGTCTCATGCAATCCAAATCCTCCACTCTCCCACCTCCCAGAGCTTTTGTGCTGCACTTTCAGTGCAATTACATGCTAAATATCTGTCTGTCAATATGCTGGATCCCCTCAATTTGTATGACACGCTTTAACGCAGGCCTAGCCAAGCCTAATGGAATGACAGCTATGCCCTCCAACCACAGACCGAGTGCTGCTGGGAGAGCTCTCCGGGCTCTGTGAGGAGCCGGGGAGGGGGAGGACAGAGGAAAACCAAATGCCACCAATTAGCTGCCACACTTGGACCCCTGGCTCAAAGAGAAGAGATTGCCACTTTCTTTGTTGTTGGCTCTGGATGAAAACCAGCAAGGGAATGAATGCCATGCTGTGTGTGTTCCCTGGCCCCAGACAGACACACAGCCTCTGTCACGGGTGGTTTGCCAGCAGGTGTAAACATGGGTAGCTTGTACTGAACTTTACTGGGCAATGCTGGTTTACAGCAGCTGAGGAATAGATCCCTCTGTCTTTGCACTGATCCCATATCATGGGTGTTTTAGTCATGCACACCAGGAAAGAGTCAAACTGGGAAAAAAAAATTCCTTTTGAAAGAAATCCTTAAACTCCCAGGCTAATCTTCCATAATATCGATGATCTCTCCAAGCTTGTTTTTGTCTTCATGTCCAAAAACAGCTGGGAAGGTCCTTAGAAATGACCAAATCCATCATCTTCTGGTAGGAAACAAGAAAAAAGGGCCAGGGAAAACTGCTTAACAACCAGAGAGAATTCTATTTGTTCAAAACCTGGTACAAGGGGAGGGGGAAGATAAAATGTATCCCAACTGCACATTGTCAGGAGGGGAATGAAAACCAACTAGAGGGACACGGCACTAAAAATAATGATTTCTCAGCCAGCAGCCAGACAGGCGTCTAATCCCATCTGAATAGAGACATCACTGGAACAGCACCCGTCAGGGTGACTGCTGATGCTGATTCCAGCTGGACAGGTCTCATACAGCCCAATAAATATACCTCAGTCCTGTGTTTCTTTTAAATCTTTTCTTTTATTCTTTTTAACTGCTTTCTTCCCTCAAACCTTATTGTCTGTATTGTAACCTAAGAGGGTTTTTAAAAGCCATAATGAAAAAAGCTAAATGAAAGCCATATATTATTAACCCTGGCATTTCAAAGGACTGTACTGGCATTTGGTTGCAAAGGTGTTTGTAGCTGAGCTGTGGGACTGTTCCTTTATGTGAAGGTTGACAACTCCATGGTGCAACATCTCTTTTTTACAGATAAAAACTGTTGACATTTTCTTTTTCAATATCATAAGTGTTTAATAAACACCTCCAGATAACAAATACCAATTCCTTTGACTGGAATAACAGCTCTGGACAGAGATTCAGCTATTCTTTATCTCCCACTCAGTAGAGAAAGTTTGTTTCTTTTAAATCAGTGCGAGAATTTCCTAACTTACATTTATGGAAGAGAAAACAATAAATCAAATTAATGCAAGCCAATTCTTGACTCTGTTAGGAACTGTCAACTTCAGCTTCCAGCCTTCCTCCTAGTTCTTCTTCTTGCAGGAACCATTGAGCCACCCTGAACCAAAGGCTATAGAATGTCTGCATCCTGGACAAATCACGGATACAATACTTTAGCTGTGGGATTCCTGCTGTGCAATGGCTCTGCAGGCAAGACAAGCACTGTGAGCTGGTGGTGCTGGAGCAAGATGGCTCTAGCTGAGGGCAGCAACGAGCAGTGTGCAGCTGGACTTGCACTGGACACACCCCTCTGTGATGCCAGGCCTGGCCAGCCTGCAAGGGGAGCTCCTCGTTTCAAGACTCTCTTTATCCTGACCTAATGTCCTATCAAGCAGCTGATGTGTTTTATTGCACATTTTAGCAATGACTGCAACACGAGTGTGCAAATCAGCATTCCAAACTGTGGCAGGGCACCAGCTCAGTCCTCCTGCTCTCATAATCATTTTTAGAGCCTTGAAACAGAGAGGTCCTGCTGGCTAATCACCACAGGGCACCAAGGATGTTTTGCTTTCCGATTTAGTGGTCCTTTTCTTGCCTTTTGTTAATGTTTAACTGTGTCTATAAAGAAGTATAACCAAAACTCCACTACTTTGCTTTATGACGACAAGAACCACAGAAGACCATCCCAAGGAAACAGCAGCACCTGAAAACTACCACTGCTGCACCTTTTGTGTCTTCTTCATTCGCCCTCTAAAGCTGATTGCCAGATTCTATTTGTAATTCATTATTCCTCCCCTATGTGGACCTTTGATGCCATGTAAATTCTGAAACTACAAACCACCTGAGAGAAAGAACAAAGGTTATGGGTGAGGGTTTAATTCTCATGTTCAATGCATTTTGACACTTGAGCAATCTTTCACCTACCTCAAAGGGTAGGAAATAAAGACAATACTAATAAAACCAAATAAAACGCCCCAAAATTAAAGCACTCAAAAAATCAAACTTGAACATGGTTCAAAAGTGCCCAGTAGACTGCTTTTTATGAAAGGCTGAAATGAAATTCTGCTTCCAGGTTTTCCCTGGAGCATTCCAAATCTGGACCCGTGACATTGTTATTGCATTTTAAGCACTTTTACTAAAATATAGAAAACACCTTTGCTCTTTATGAGTTCAAACACATTATAGACTAAGTGACTCAGAATGAATACCTGAAGTAATGTCAGCAGAGCCAGATGTTTGGTATTTGTAGAAGTTAGTACGAAACAGCTCAGTCTGTACTTTCCAAATGCTCAGAAGCAAAATATCCCAAAATATTTCCAAATATGTCAAAATCAGAAGTTCTTCATATGGGCTTTGCGGAGAGATTTTTATTTTAAAGTCAGCCTTATGGGGTTTTTTTCTAGGTCTGAATAATGATGCAAATCTGATGAGAATTAAGACAGTAAAGGAGCCTACAAAATCCTTTGGCTACACAGCAACAGAGAGGGGGTCTCCAGAGAAGGAAATTTCATCCGTCTGCTTTGCTGACAGGAGAAGGCTCAGTGTGATAAAAGAGATCCTGCCACTTGCTCTGAGAAACCCCAGCAAAACTCTGCACTGATCCATCGCCTCTGACACCTGCTCCAGCTGATCCTTCGCAATTTGACAGGGCTGGAAGGCTGAGGGCTAAAGAGGAGGTGGGCCAGGGCCTGAGAACAAGCGTAACATTTCATGTGTCTGATGTAGCTCTTGGCTTTTGCAAAGGTTGAAAATGACAAAAATCAATTATTTGGGCACCTATTCTGTCATGTTGCCAAGGCTATGCAACCTATTCTCTGATGTTTATCTCTTACTTGAAGTTCATTTCACAGTACAGTATTGCTAGACATTTTTGCCTTTTTAACATTTCATCTTACAAATCAATCCTTTCAGCTCCCAGTTCCTTATTCTCCTTGAACTTGTATCTGTGCAGGAGAGCACTACATAGTTTATCCCTCGCTAGTCCTCTGGGGACTACACTGAAATCCTCACCTTGAGACCATGAAAACATTAACTGCCCCTGGCTCTAGTGCCAAAAAGCCTTGGAGGTCACGGGAGACCTGAGGCAATGTTCCAGATGTGTAACACATCTTTCTCAATTTACATTCAATTGCAAATATTGACAACACACTCCTGATAATCTACATGCCACACATTACAGAACACATACACTTGCCAGAGTCCGGCAACATCAGCTAATGTAGCTTTTAGTAAGTCTTAGAGAAGAACTTTCTCTCACAAAGCTGGCTTTGTAGCTGTGTCTCCAGAGCTTTTCTGTGAACATTACTGTTTGAGATTATGATTTATCTCAATTATTGACTGGGAGGAGAACAATGTAATGGTCTGAACCTCACAGAATTTTTCAATTCCATGTACCAGCACCGCTTTTCTTTCTGGAGTGAAAGAGTGTTTAGTCTATTTAGCCTTTGTAATTCAGGAAAAAATACATAAATAGGCACTGACTGTGTTGTTCTTTCCTCCCCTTATAAATACATCATCCTGATATGTGTTACCTGCTGCAAAACCCAGCCAATTTGCTCTTTCCTTTACAGATAAGGTGAAGCTTTTTTTCAGTGATGAGTAACTGAGTCAGACCACATTACCTGCAGTCAGGTTGCAGGTGCCAACCAGCTGCACATCTCCAGCCCCCTTCCCCTGCTGCTTGGTTTGGTTTTCTGTGAAATGTTCCCAGGGACTGCACAGAAATTGGGGTGAGGGGAGGCTGAATGCACGGTTTCCACTCACAGAAAGCATAAGCCTTGCTCAGCAGTGGCTCCTTTGTGCCTCTCTTCCTGAAGGAGGAGTCTGTGTTTGCCCTCTAAACTGATGCATGGGCACAGCTTTATTCCCCATCAGCGGTGTGAAATTTCCCCATGTTATAATTCAATTCTCATAAAGTGTTGCTCTCACAGCAATAAAATATGCTGCTGTCCTTTCATTCCCTTTCAGTTCATCTGGGTTTACAGTCCATTCTGTAACCACTGAACTGGAGTCTCCTCTGGTAAAAAATCAGTAAGAACAAAAATCAAGAAGGATAACACAGCAGCAACAAACGAGTTTAAAAACCCACTCTGATGGCATTTCTTAAACTGTGCCAGATGGAAGACTTTCAACTAAGAAAAACTTGGAAAAGTCCCATGTCTTCTGGCTGAACTATGAGCAACTAAGTTCCACTGCACCGACACGAAAGGCAGTAAGAGGCAGTTCATAAATTACACTCTGCTGCTGCCATCACGAGTTACCAATTCGTCATTTTGGAGAGATTACTCCAAAGCCATGGGCAACATCAACTTGTCCTGAGCTCTCAGAAGCTCCAAAGCTTTATAATTGTCTGAGCTTTCTGCTCTTCCTAACCTTGCAGCAGGGTTTGTTGCTTGCCTCAGACCATGCTAACAACAGACAGAATATTTTTTTGAATGTCCTGTGCATTACGACAGGACAGTCTCATTCCTAATGGCACGGGTAAAGCTATAGTGCATGTCCCCTCTTAAGGAAGCACAGTCCAGAGCAACACCAGCCACACTCTGAAACCCAGGGCTCCCCTGTGCACAGAGCAGTGTGAGGTTTATGAGCTCACACATCATAAGACACATCAATTCGCATGATTGCAAAATGGATTTTCACCTATTTTGCCAAGTGAATCAAAAAAGCAGAAGTTTTTAACACTTTAATTAAGTTTGATCCAATCCCAATTTTTTTTGAGTAGTTGGTGACTTGCCAAATGAGCAAACATAGAACAGTTCTACAAACAGAGAGTAGTTCACTGGAATTCAGAGGTAGCTTGGAAAAACTGCAAAATCCAAAGGTATACGAGGCACAGCACATCCATTCCTCCCTCTTTAGGTGGCATAGAGCACTCCCATACTGAATTTTCTTCACAAAGGAAAGGAGAGAAGGGAGAGAGCTGGTGTCAGGTGAGGATTTCAGAGTCTGGCTCATCAAATTCCAGGAAAATGACCACCCTCGTAACCCAAAACAGCTGCTGTGTTTATAGTAAACATAAATGATAACTGGGTGGCCTTTGAAGCCACCATGTCCAGTCTTGGTAATTATGGACAAGTGGATATGGCAGTGATGATCCAGAGCATTTGTTTAATGTTCAGACATAATTAAGGCCATTATCAAATTTCTGCCCCTTCAGCAAAAAGGGGGAATGGGGTCAATCGTCTGATACCACAGGCAGAAAAGCAAGGGAGGGGTTTCTGCCCAGAGTAAGCCACACTGGATACAATTCCTGAGTACCACCTGGTGCAGCGGACGCCGTCGCTCGGACGGAGGCAGGTGATGACGGAAGGCCCCTTGGGCACACCAGCCAAATGCATTCAACACCAGGGCCTCCCACAGAGCTGTCCCAGCCCCTGTCCCTTGGGTCCAGGAGACAGGGTAGTTCAAACACCAAATGCGTGTCTTGGAATGTCACTTCTTGAGTGAGGGGAGGGGGCAGTGGCAGCATTACTAATTGCAAGGAGGTATTGCTTGTGTGCACTGGGAAGCATTACCCCGCCCAGTGCCACCCCATCCTGACCCGTGGTGACTGCTCTGTGGAGGATGCTCTCCTTTCCCAAACACTCCAGCCTTATGGCAGAGGGAAATACCTAGTTTGCAAATGGTTATTCCAAACACCAGAGCTGATGAAAAGGTACCTACACAAGGCCTTTATGGTGGGAAATTGAAATGACCCATAGTGAGAATTATCAAAGAAAATCTAACCAAGTATGACAGTGAGAAAGGCTGGAGGGATGGGGAATGAATTTCACCTTCTCAAAGTTGGTGACCTAGTGCTAGGATCCATGTAGTGTGTTTATTCCCTAAATAAAACCATAAGATTATAGCACATCTAAAAATACTCCAGAAGCTGGCAGGAGTTGCAAATGCCCAAACTGTCAAAACCACACTTTAGCCACACTTCAGTGAGATGAAAAGCACCATCCACAGATACCTGGGCATCCCAAAGCCCTTTTTTATTGTGCACTCACAGGATTAGCTTTCCTTCCCTCCTTGGAGGGAGAAGACTACAGATTGGAAAGTGGACTGAGATGCCAAAGTGTGGCCTGGAGGACTCGGAGCAACACCCCTGCAGAGCTGCCCTGCACAAACACAACTTGTTGCTGAGCAGTCTAGGTGTGGATCATCATCTGTCTCCTCACTTGCAGGAGTCCCTGGCACAGATTCATACTGCTCTTGCTCCATCCAAGGGGATGTGGCTCCAGTAGGCCAGAGGGGCTGGAAGGATGGGGTAGCTGCTCTCTCGGGAGCTACTCCCTAAGGTCAAGGCTGGGGCACAGCGCTGGAGCAGCGAGGGAATGCTTAGAGCTCTCTGCTCAGAGGATAAACAGAGGGCTGAAGTTTCTGGGGTTGTTAATCTGTCACCTTTCCCCAGCACTGAATTAATTTTTTTAATGTGTTTTTAAAAGGAAAGTAAATAAAAAGAAAAAACAGAAGAGATGATAAATGGGTCCCTTTCTATTCCCTTCATCACTGGGCAATACCACCCAGATATCTGGCAGGGACAAAATATTAAAAGGTTTCCCTGCCTTGCCATCCCCAAGAACCATTTGGATTGACAGAAGTTCTAAAAATCTCTGTATCCAAGATCTCCCCTCTCCTGTCCTCTTCTGTCCTCTCCTGTCCTCTCATCTCTCATCTCTCCTCTCCCAGCTGCTACAGAAGCTGCAATGTAATGGCCCTGCTTTTTCCAATTCATGAAACTCTGGACTGCATAAACAGTGCTGCTCGAGTACAAGCCTGATGTAACACCATGCTAAGCTATTCCTAAAAGATCCTGAGTTTCCATTGTGCTGCCTGGATTTTCCTACTAAGAAGCTGGAAGAACACATCACATAACCTGAATCTATCCTGTGCAAAGCTTGCAGCTGTTCAAACAGCAAACTGTTTCCCAGAGTGTGTCTGTCTGTGCTGCAGAAGGGAGTGTGTGAGGCTGCCGGCCGCAGTGGGCAGTGAATCGGCCTGGGACCCACAGGACCCGGCCCAACTCTGACCTGCTGTGTGACCTTGACCCTGTTACTCCACTTCTTTGTGCCTCCCCTGCTCCCTTTGCAGTACTTTATCTGGCCTCCCTGTTTACCCTGTCAGCTCTCTGTGCTGCGGTTGTCTGCTGCAGCCTCGTACAGATGACACAGGCGGGGGTTGGTACCATAATATTAACACTTGCTAGCCAGGTTCTTCTGCACAACTCTTCACCGTGGAGCAAGGGATTTCTTTCCACAGCAGTGAAACATGGTAAGAGCTAGTACAGACTCTGCCATCACCCATGAACACAGACCGAATGACACACAAATCCTGACAATTGTTGTCATCTATCTCTAAGAATCACTGCTTCCATGTCAGAGAAGGCCTTCTCCTGAAATCCAGTGCCTCTGCAGCCAGGTGCTGTTGGCCTTTTAGACAGGAGGTGGAGCTTCCTAAAGGAGCTTCTTTTAGGAAGTTTATTGCCACAGCGAAAACTTACAGAGTTTCTCTCATCCCATTCATCTTCCTTGAAAATATAACGTAACTAAAGCAAGCACTTGGCAGCATGCAGCAGGAGAGGAAAATGCCCCAGAGTGCACACAGTGCTGGTGACACCAGTGGTCTTTGAAACACAGCTCATCTCAGCTGGATTGCCTGCTGTCTTCCTAACGCAGCTGCCATTAACGAGGCTGGAGCAAAAGATAAACACCACTTCAGCCCCTGCAAAGAGCACCTTCATGTGTGCACCATTGCTCCAACTGCCAGAGCCAAATGTTTACTTGAGGCTGGAGCCAATTACTGCTGAAGACACACCAACAAGAGCTGGTTCAGTGGGAGACATGCAAATGCATGCTGGGGTTTCCGTGAGGGTGTGAAAGCTGCAGACCATGTGCTGGTTCTCTGAACATACCTGTAATTGCTTCTAGCCCAATATTTACCTTCCTGAAGAGAGCAGTGACCAACCACCCAACAGCACCTGGCTACTGTACAAAGCCCCAGAGAAGCTGCTTCGTCTGTTTTGTATGAAGGAGGAAGCGGGGCCAACTAATAATTTCTTCTTTGTAGCTGTACCACAAGTAATCAAACAACTGTTGAAAGTTGGGAAGGGAGGTGTTGGGGAGGGGAAGGGGGGGAAGGACTGTGTGTTAACCTAACTGATAAGGACAGCTCAGCCACCATCTTGAAGGTGGGGTGATGGGCATGTGAGTTTGTTCTTAGCAGTTCACCTGCTGCTGGCTTTCAGCACTTTTTATTCCGTTGTTTTGTTTACCTTACAGGCCTATTGTCATCACCTCGGTGCTGCCGGGGCGGGCCTCAGGTGCGAGCGGCCCACGGGTGCTCAAGGTGCAGCCACCACAGGATCAAAACCACGCCAGGAGGGGCTCCCTGCTCCTGCTGTTTGTGAAAATTGCTTCCTCTGCTGATCGTGATAACACCAGGCAAACAAACGCTGTGCGGACTATTGAGCTTGTCTTTCTCCTTGGGACTTGAATTGCGTGGAGCATTCAAAGCAGTATAAATAGACCTAATATCCAGTAAAGAAGATGGAGCAGACACGAGCAGGTCTGAGTACCACTCGATGACAGGTCCTATTGTGGGATTATTGGATGAACGGAGGTGCTAAGCATGGCCATTGTTTACAAGTAAGATTCAAAAAGACTGCTTCCCATCTTTCGAGCTCCCATTTTCAGATATAAAAATCCTGCCCAATAAAGCCCAATATATTTGCATGAGATTTTTAGACCACTGTCCCAATTACACACACAACACAGGCTCCACGCCCAGGGAAAGGCATCCTGACTAATTCAATTTTGTAAATCTTCTGCAAACTGGGTGTGGGTGTGTGTGTAATTGGGAAGAACCAGTGGATGTGCCAGATTTTTACAAGAGTGCCCAAGAGGGTAAAAAAAAACTATCCAAGGGTCTGTCTGCAACTCACTTATGTGTCCTTAAGAAGGCTTTCACTAAAATACAGAGCACCATCTTTCAGTGTTAATGAATAACGTGCTTCCCTTGAATTTACTCCCGGTGTACTAGCAGAGCACAGCCACAGCCCACTGTTATTTATTCTGCTAGACGAAATAAGCCAAATTTTGTATATTAGATCCACAAAGAGTACCTTTTCCTGATCATTTTAGAAGGTCTTCTCTGTACCTCCTTCAGTATCAATCTATCTGTTCTGAGTATGGGTCAACCAATACAGAACACAGCATTAAAGATGGGATTTCGCAGATCTCCTAGATGGCATTGACACAGAGAGAGTGCACCACCAAGCACAGGCATTCAGCACTGCAGTCATAACCAGTATCCTTAATGGTACCTCCATCACCACCCGAGCTCTTCTCCCCCCTGTCCTAGGCACTTTCCCCATTCTGCTCACGCAGCACAAGGGTGGCTGGTTCTCAGGCCTCCTGCTCAGAATCCTGCAGCAGCCTAGTCCACAGCTGCTTAGCCACTCAGGGACAGTGGTGTGCAGCTGCTGAGCCTCAGAGCCAGCCTTCCAGAGCCCTGACATGGATTTTACTGGGATTTACTGCACTGAAATGCAGAAAATCTTGTTGCCTTTAGGATTAGCCATTCATTTGCACATACAGTAGTGCATGCTGTCTGGGTCCGCTTCCTTGCACATGGTGCTCAGTCCTTCAGTTACCACCAAAAGGACTTCTGCCTGCAGAACAGCCACAATTTTAATTCCTTGTATCAGCAGTCATTGCAGCTGGGCAGCTTCCAAATGTTACTGGGGCAAGGACCATCAGCAATTTTATCACAGTCAACCTAACCTGGGTTAATTTGTACTGATTATGAATGATCCCAGATCATCAAATACAGATAAGTGTTACTGCAGTACAGGATTTTTGCAGTGCTCTTGGAACTAAAATGGAGTTATTTCATTAGAAATGTTCTAAGTTTCCATTACAAGTGGCAAATAACAAGGCTGGAGCAAGGTGGGCTGAGGAAAGGCTGCCTGGGCAGGAGCAGTGCAGCCCTCCATGGCCCCCAGAGCCTGCTCAGGAGCACAGCTGCACAGCAGGGTAGCATCCCACAAGAATAACAGATAAACACGCCCGCTTCACAAGCCACTGGGCACTATATTTCTTCTGATGAGAGCCATCCATTATTCTTCCATCCTCCTCTCTGTGTCACATTAGTGAGAGGTTTTACAAAGCAAGCCAGGGGACAGCTTTATTTACTCCCAGCCGCACTGCACGGCACTCAGCTCCATGGGTATTGGTTACACATGACCTCAGGTCTTCCATTACGGGCTAATGTCTGCAGCCCTCTGACCTCCGGAAGTGCTCGAGGAAGAGCTGCAGTAAATCAGAGCAGCACTTAGCAGTGGAGGAAGAAAGTCGCTCCTTATCAATCTGCCAGCGAGCGAGGAAGGGCTCTGGCTGGGCTGCTGAGGGGTGGTGTGCTCAGCAGCTCGGAGAGCTCCACAGACAGAAGCAGCCCTTGCACTGCACGCTGCCAGCACGGACTGGAGAAGCAAAGGCGGAGGGGGTGAGCCTGGCTGCCTTCCTCTCTCAGCCTGGGCTGGCAGGGGGAATCCCAGCCACTCGCTTCAAGGGCAGGTCCTGGGTGGCAGCCCACTCTAAAGATGCCTGTGAAGGCCTCTGGTTGGCAAGGACACACTAGTCTACTGCTTTCCCTTGAAAGATGCCTGGTCTAACACACTGACTCCATGGTAAAGCAAGGGCTAACCCAAAACTAACCCTAACCCTAGCCCTAAGCCTGAGCCTAACCCTGCACTAAGGTCTATAATCAATCCTTACCACTCAGCTTCTAAGCAGAGGACATGAGAAGTCTGTGCAGTCTCAGCAGATTTGACATCATGGAGTTAACCCAAGGATGGTATTAAACACCGTGTGTGCCAGAGCATGAGAAATTACAGGTGGAAGCAATAATGTAACCACAAACACCACATTTGCAAATCATCATCAGTACAAGCAGTTCTTCCCCGTGAGGGTGGAAACAAGCAAATTTGCCACCTGTTCTGTGCCGACAGGTGGAGCCCCAGAAGGACACAGAGCAGGGAGAGCATTACCAACAAAGCTTCCATCTCTGCTGGTTCTGCAATCAGCAGGGCATTTCAAAACTAGTAACAAGTAGCTCTCAGGGAGACCCAAAGAACACGGGGATGGGACCGGGTACTTTTCTGTTCTGGATGGGCCCTGAAGGGGAGAGGATGAAGATCTGCTAATGAAATGCATAACTTATCCCTTACAATCAAGACAAGAGGACCTCAGAGAACAAAAAAAGCAAGGTGGCAATATCACTTTCCTTCCCCATTTATCTCCTACACAGTTCTAGTCTTCATCTCTTTCTCAGAGTGCCTGGCTCAGGACAGAGGAGCTCCCTTATCCCAAAGATAATCCTACACCTCATACAGAAAAAATTTTTAATTTTTAAAAATTCTGCTGTCCTAGAAAAAATGAAAAAGCAGCTGATCAGCTTGCTCAGGTCTGGAGAAGGCTTGAAGATCCAACATCCCATCTCCACCCTTCACCCCTAGAGCAATAATACCAGCCAATATAAAAAGGAAGGGAAGAAAAGGGAACAGAAGGATTTTTAATGTAATCAAATGTGTCATGTGCCTAAAAAGTATTCTGCTATGTCATATACATGTATACATAGATCACTTTGTATGTGATTTTTCCTTCTTGCCTGTCTCCAGAACAAACACTACAGTTTTACTCTCCCATAACAGTTTCTTGGCTCCTTCTGCACATTCCAGTACAGCAGCATCACAGATTCACTATAGGAAGGACTTACTCCCTCACCTGATGTAGCTCTCTGCCAGACCAGCATTATCCTCTTTGTCTGAGGACTGGTTCTTTGGGGAAAGACAGGGTGTAACATCCAGCAAAAGGAGAGGCTCTGCCCTTCAGGAGATAGGAAATACTAACTGAAAGAATACTTTTTTTTCTGTCAGAGCTTAAGATTCATACAAGATTCTCGAAGGGTAGAGCATCATCTCCTAATGACAACTCATTAGGTCACCTGGAGAGGTTTTTTATGGTTTATGTGCTTCGGGGTTTTTGTATCCTATTGCGAAAGGAAGTTTACAGTGGGGAGGCTTTTGCTCTGCTACAGTTAGAGACAGGCCCAGACCAAAACCTCCTAAATTACAGAATCCCAGATGTTGGAAATGCCCACACATGTATGCACACCCCTCAGTTCAGACCCAACTTTCCACTACATAAGGACCAGTAACTAGGGTTTTTAAACACATAAATATTAAAACCAACCAGCCACACAAACAGAGACTGCAGAAGGAGCAGCACGCTTCCATACAAACAATGCAGAAAAGATTTTCTGAAAGAATCAGCAGCATCCATTGGGATCCTGGGAGCCTGGATTCCTGAAGACAGCAAATGTGACACTCCTTTTCTCCTCACCTCTGTAACTATTTGCTTGCTGTTTACTTGGTGTTTCAGAAGTACTAAGCCACAAGATCCTGTCCTGTCAATTCTGTCACTTTTCATGTGACAACTGTCCCTCTTCCACATGATGATAACGACTTTGAAATTCACTTGGCATTTCAGCTCCCTTCCTGCTTCTCTCAACAGCTACACAAACGATGTCAACACATACAGAACAACAGCCTATCATGGACTGATAAGCACAAAGAGCACATGAGCCTGTTTCCATAGGGTGATCCCCAAAAAGAGACTTGCATGCATTAAAAAATGTATAGAACCACTATTTCTCATGGAAATAAGGGAGCCGGAATTTATTGCTCTGTTCATGTTGAAGGTCCCGGGTGTAGTTAAGCACTGATGCAGATGGATCTTGCAAAACAGAAAGCTAAGCTAGGTAGACCCGAGCTGCCTCAAAGAGAAAACTGAGCTGTCCCACATGTGTGTCTCAGTTGTCACAGTCACCAGGGCTTTTACCTTCTGCTACGCCTGCAGGAAGGAGCAGGACCACAGGCCAGCTCACCACACCAAATACACATTAGGTGACATCTCCCCTTCAAGCCAGAGTTTCTCAAGGGCATACACTACCAAATTAATGTGTAATGATAGCTTATCACCATCCTATAAAGACTTTCCCTACAAATCTATCCTAGGATAAAACACAACATATGGTGTTCTTCAGAGGTTGCTTGCTTTGTAGTTACTTCATCTTTTTCAGTGCAAAAGTTGACTCAAATATTTCTCTAACAGAAAAAAAAAAAAAGAAAAAAAGAAGAATAGCAAAATAAGGCCCAAACACAAACCCAATGTTATTTTTTGTGGTGCAGACATTTAATGCCCATTTCATATTATGGCAGCTTAAACTCCTGTGACTGCCCCCTAACACACTATGTGAAATAAAATAAAAATTGTGACAAGTCTGTAGTCAAAGAAAAGTATCACCAAGGCAATAAACTCATGACACACTGTCTTTGGCAGTGGAGATATCCTTGCCTTTCACTGCTCCAGCGTATTCCCAGAGTGCTTTTATAGAGCATTGTTTTAAAATCAGGATCATTCCATGACCAGATTTATAGCACAAGTGGAAAAACCATGCCAAGGGTCCCTTCAGTCCTGCTCCATAAGCACTGCTTAAAGCCCACCGCCCCCCCTTATTTTTTAACTTTTTTTTTTTTGTTTTTTAGACAAGCAGTTTTCTGTCATGAACACACCTATCTATCAGCCATTAACAGTGAATGGTGGACAGTTAACATGGGCACTTCAAACACCAGGGCCAGTCAGCTCGTGCTTCAATTTTACAAGTCTCCAAAACAGGAGTAAATGCAACTCAAGTGTGCAAGGAAGCTTTTATATAAATATGAATAGACTGAATTTGAGAGCTTTGAAAACTTGATAGTGCCAGTGAAATCCTGCTACTATGAAGACAACCAGACTTCGCTCCCTTCCGTACTAAATCATTTTCAAACCTGTTTGCTGTTTTTATAGTTACTGTAAAGTGAGAGAACTTCCAAATTCACACTTCCCCAAGTATTTTTTACCACAGAGAATCTTACTGCAATTAGTCTGGTTTGTAATGGAAAACAGATGAAAAGAGAAATTAAATCAAAACCTTGCCTCATATCTAAGGTGTTTTCATGCCATGCATCCCAAGAAGTTTTCCCAAAACCAACAACATTAAATTAAAAGCTCAAATATTTCTACCAGACGCAACAAATGCAGATTAAGCTTCAATTTAAATGGAAAGTGAAAAGATTTTTCCTTCTCCTCACCTGCCAAGTCTTCAAAGTTCCGGGCTCTGTGTTTCTCTTTCAACACTTAGCAGCAGAAACACCTAGGGTTGAGTGGAGAGATTTCCTCCTCACACTGGCATTATTCATTATTTCCGAAGTGTCGACAAATGTCTTCAACACTACACAACACACACAAACAGAGAGTCCCTGCCCCAACGAATTTACAGTCTGAGGCAGTTATCTTCGTTCTGTTTTGGTATATCACCACAAATTTCAACAGGGTACCAAATGAGCCCAATCCACCTTCCACCAGCAGTTTTCCACTGCTTTTAATAGGAGTTGGAACAGCCCCAGTCAGACTAAGCTATAGAATTAAGCTGTTGCAGGAGAGAGCGGAGTTCTTGGCATGTCTGCAAACAGCAGAAAACCTGATTCTCAACAGTTTTGTTTGAAATTAAGTGTATATTTGAATGTTTTCACACATAATACATTTTGAGAACTTAAAGAGCTCCCTTTCACTGTGTCTTTCAACCCCAGCAGTGCTACAGATCAAGCAGCAGCAGGCAATTTCGGAACCAAGGCAAGCTGGCAGCTACAGTAACAGCTCCAGCTGGTGGAAGTTGGTGAAAGTTTTGGTTTATTTTGTGCTAAGCTTGCTGCCAGGACATTTCACACACTGGAAGTGTGCATTTTCTCTGACATTTCTGAGAGCCTCCAAGTGTTCCTGCAAATAGTCCCACAAATTTATTTCAAAATCAAATTGTGGCAATTTCTGCATATCCAAAACTTTGCACTGAGTTGTTATCCGTGCCTTTTCCCCAGCTGCACCCTGTGGAAGAGAACGCAGTCGCACAGCCCTGTGCACGAACACACACAAAAGGCACACACACCTATTTACACCCACAAGGCCATACAAGGATAGCACCAACTGCAGATGTTGCCCCTCTGACTTGTGCTCTAGCTGGGGCAGGGGTCCTTCTCAACATTCCTATGTAAACCAGACTTGATTTTAAATGTTGTCATAATTAATTATTGCACTTCAAGCAGCATTTCAAACCACAAGGGAAACCCATTCCAGATAAAGGCAGAAGAGACATTACTGGGAAAAGACAGGGAAAAGAAGCATCTTAAACCCACACACACGACATGTCTTAGTTACTGCTCACTCTTACCATGCCAAAGCTCAGCACCAGCACAGCCAAATGCCACAGCTCACAACAGCCTGACCCCATGACTACACAAACCACACTGAGTTCAGACAAAGACAATGTGAAATGACTGAGAAAACTTCACAGAGCATCTTCAAAGTCACATGCCAGCAGCGTCCCCACCCAAAGCCCTCTCCAGCCTACCTGGTGCTGTTTTCTGCTAGAGAGGGATCTGAAAGGGCTTTCTTGCTTACAGCATTTTGCTGACCTGCTCTCCCTTCCAAACAGGACATGGCCTGTAACTGCTGTGGACATCCAGGCAAGACACCAGGTGTTCCTCGCCTTCTGTCCTCCAGCTTACAAGTGCTTCTTGCAGCTATCCCTGCTTACAAGCAGTATTTTCCTGATTTGCTCAGAGATGTCCTCCTCCCTCCAAGATGAGGAGTCCAAGGGGTTTCCATCCTTTTGCTCAACTGCTTGGCTCAGTCACTCAGCCACTGTGAAAACTAAAAATCAAGATCATGAAACTTATGTGCAACAGAACAGACAACTTGTTTGCCATAAGATGTGAAAGTACACCACAAAAGTTTGCTCTGACAATTCTTATGTTCAGCTCAAACAAATTGGTGTCTGATCCCCTTTTTTTTTTCTGATCCATTTTTTTCCTTCTATTTTACTGATATTTCCAAAAGCTCCAAAACAAATGTAGGCATAAACAGCTTTCATCAGAAAGTATTCAGTCTACTTACTTAGAAACACTGCTTGGGGATTTAATACGGTAACTACTTGTCTACAGTGCATCAAAATACTTCATTTCCTGAACAAAGCCTTTTAGTACTTACTAAAGTTTTAGCTTGTACTTAACTTCCTTCTTCTGAAAAGCTTTCTCAGTTTCTTTCTCTGATGCAGCATCACCCCATTGATTACATACTTAATGAAGAGCTGACAGGACCAGACACACTGCTCAGCTGTGTTCAGCGTATAATTCACAATAATTTCTTTCCATCCTAAACCGATCTGTTTACTGTGGAACCACTCTGGGATACACGCCTAGTATCAGATTGGTTATTTGGATAAGAAGGGGGTTTTTGCCACGTCTTTCAGATGGAAATGGAGTGTTCCAAGATACATTAGGTTTAGGTTATTGTGAAAATGGGATCCACTGTGAAGGTCACATGCAAGCTTAGTTTCTGAATTATTATAAAATTTTGGATACCCAGGTTGAAAGCACAACTCCAAGTTTTGTATAGAAGCTGCCTTCAGCTTGAAGGAAATAAGAACTCCCAGGGAATGAAAGACTAGCTGATTTCCTTTATAAACCCTGAAAAGTCTTTGGGGAGAAGAGACTTGGTCTACACTTTTGACATCTAGAAATAACCTCCTCTTGCTCCCTGTCTCCTACCTTCCACTTGCCCATTTCCCATAAAGGTCATTCCCAAACACAATTGATTTGAAAACTCAGATTATTCTGTTAAAATTGCTGACTTTGTACTTGGCACCCTGAGCCAGATTGGGACAATTCCCTCAGGTCCTTTTTCCAGCTAATTTATAGCAATTTTTGTTGAGACAAGGAGTTATGGTCTGTAAAAGGCTTGCTGTCAGCCTCTCATAAAACCCCAGCACCCTGTCAGAGAAGGGACAGAGCCTGGGAAGAAAGTTTCAGCAGTGATCAGCTGCTTTCCAGATGGGTGGCCTTCTACACGCTGTCCAATCCCATGTGTCCAATAAACCAGCCCTGATTTTGCACTTTAAAAAAACAAAGATACAAACCCTCCTCTACTCTCCGATAGGGTTTTATAAACATGCTCCCAGTCTCTGTGTCAAATTTATTAGGAAGAAATTCAATCTGCTGTCTCTCTCTTTGCATGCATGTGGCCAGCCCCTTTTGCTCCAGTTTCTCACTTTTACATGGGGTGGAGAGACTTGCATCATGATTTACATCCTTCTGGGTTGTTTTCCCATCAGAAATAAAGAAGGGGGTAAACAAGTCAGAAAGCTGAGGGGTTGGCCTCCAAGGTATAAAACCACCCACATGAGGCAATGTTTGTTCTCAGTCTGGCATAAATTCTCCTCTTGTTCTGTCCTCTCCACCTTAGTGAACCAAAAGAGCACATGATTCAAGAGCTAAAAGGCTGATCAGCAGGGCCAGTAGTGAGAAAAGGGCCCAGTTCTGAGCAGGAGAGCATCCTGCCTCTGGAGCAGCAGTGCCAGGAGTGAGAAAAGGGACCAGTTCTGAGCAGGAGAGCATCCTGCCTCTGGAGCAGCAGTGCCAGGAGTGAGAAAAGGGCCCAGTTCTGAGCAGGAGAGCATCCTGCCTCTGGAGCAGCAGTGCCACAGCACCAGTGCTGCTGCTCAGGGGCCTGGCTCTGCCACAGCACACAAATCACACTGCCTGTGCCTCCAGATCTTCAGTTTCCTTCTAAGTACAGAAATCTGTACCAGCCTCCAGACAACTATTCATTCAGCTTGTATGTCTGTCTGTTTACATTAATTGTGGCATGCATAATTTCCCCTGTATTTAGCCCAAGTTCCCCTTTTACTTTCAGCTCATTACTCTTCCTGGCATCACTGACTTCAGCAGTGCAAAGATTTCACACTTGGCATTACCCTGAAGGGAGCCAGAACTGACTGTTATCACTCGTTTGCCTGGTAGATGTCTCAGAGTCAATAATCAGGCTTTGGACTTTCCCTACAAAGCTGCAACTTTGAAGCCAATTTTGTTCTCCTCTAAACTCAATCCACAAACATTACTACTTCTACACAGAAACCATTAGGACTGCTCTCTCAATTGTCCCATCAAGATGATGACCCTGATTATAACATGCTCAGAGACTTTCAAAAAGTGCAAAAATAGAAAACATAATTGTAGGGGGAGACTGATTGTCTTCAGAAAGAGTGAGTAAATGTCATATTTAATCAAGATGTCCAACTAAATTTTTAGGTATCATAAATGTCTGCTCACTAAAACACATAATTATGGATGATCCTGGAATTTGAGTATGTAGGCTTTGTAATTAGTAGAAATTAGGAAATTAGTAGAAACTATGCTAAGGAACAGACTTAATTGTAAATATGTGATAATGATACCACTGATCCCTTAGAGCTCTCTGAAGGACTCACTGTGTGTAGGGAGACAGCTGATACTGTGTAAATATATTCTTTTTTTAAAAAAAACCAACCTTTTATGAAGGTCCCTTACAAAAGTTTCATAATGGTGTGAGAAGGAGACAATTGATAACCCCCATCATTTCTCTGATATATCTATTAGAAAAAAAAATCCAGATTTGCTTGCCCTGACTTGCAACCCCCCAAAGGCTACGACCAGCTTCCCACGGACTTCACCATGGCCAGGATTTCACTCTCACATATGATTAAGCCTTAAAGAAAAACAACATGTCCCACAAACAATTATAGCATTTTTCATCGACACAAAACTCATCAACCTCAGCAGCACAGACAATCTTTGTTAGAACAATGAATTTTCAGTAGGAGGGAGCCTACAGAAACCTCATGGTGTAGGATCAGGGTTATTATTACCTTTTTAGAGGTATAAAGTTCCCTCATTAGGTGCACTGAAAACCAGGGCTCCTTTGCAAAGAAAGAATGCTTCACATCCACTATTAATAACCTTTCACTGCTGACGTGCAGGACAGCCACAAAAAGTTCATATCAACCTTTCCTGTGAAGCTCTGCCCATCTGCAGCATTTGGCACAGATTTTAAAGTACAGTAGACTCGAGTTTTCCAGGGAGCAGCCATCATTCCTGTGCTCCCTCTAGAGTGACTACTGGAAGCCAAAAGCATTTAAGCAAAGCTAGATAAAATCAGCACTGCCCAATGTGGGTTCCTTCTGGTTTCCTGCAAGTAAACAGACATGTTTACAAGGGGCTGTACATTCACATCAATCATAAGGTGACTTTGTTTACAGTAGAGGAATTTCCTGCAGGCTTTTGCTGTCCTGGTTTCTTTCTCTTTGTATTTACTTTTGTTCAAATGCAATTTTAAAAAGCCATAGGTACTCCAGCTCAATTCAAAACGTGACACACTGAAATCTGAAGCAGGCTATAATTCATGCCCAGATTTAGTTGTTCTTTTTCTTGTTTGTTTGTTTAAGCTAACACATGCCTCTGCATTAAAAAGCCACTTTTCTCTACCCATCCAATTCATCTACACCTGGAAGAAGGCAGCTTTAATTTATCACCCCATAAAGAACTGCTTTTCTCACCAAACCTACCGAACAGCAGAAGCCCACCTTACACAGGGATCGAGCTTATACTTAAGGCATCTAAGAGACAGATCCCTCAGAGGAATTAAAGTAAAAATGTTAGTGAATGCAACTGAAAGGCTGGTATTAATAGCAGCTGAGCAGCCAGGATTAAGGACTTCTGCTGCCATGAATCAGAGTGAACTATTTCTCCACCACTTCACTGAATAAAAATTTACTTCAGTGGCGATTTAATTTGAAGAAACACTACAGAATTTGGCTGCAAAGTTCAGAACCTGGGTAGGGGACCATGGTGGTTGTTCTGAGATACACATATGCTTTGATAGAAAGTCATGAACCAAAAGTTCACTCATGCTTAAGCTACTGGGTACAGGTAAGAAAAGACTGCAGCACTGGGCAGACATCTCACCCCTGTGATGGCACAGGTGCTCCATCAGCCCCTGAAGTGATGTGCTCACTCCAGCCTGAGCTGTTTGCTCTCCGTTCTGCTGCATGGTTCCACCACACTTTAGGTCACTCTGAATTATTATCCCTGAGTGTAAGTGAGCACTAAGAGGTCAAACACAGGAAGGGCCAGAAAAGGACACTCCTTGAACACACAAGTTTTAGGAGGCAAGGGACATCTAACCCCCAAAAGAGAGGTGCGCAAGAATATGAAGAGCAGAGCCAGAGATTTGCCAAGAAGAAAGTAGATTGGTGTTTATGAAAGGCAGAAGAGGGGAGTAACTTCCCTGTTTGCTACTGAGAGGCTCAGTTGCACAAATGGGAGCAGGGCCCATATGAATGTAAGACTTCTGGAATTTCTTCTCAGTAGTTTCCAATGCACAAGCCATGATTCACTATAAAAATCAGCTTAGTACAGGCTCTCTCTGTTAGCATCTGTTAGCAAGGATGTCAGCTAATCAATACATTTTTATTGCCAGATACCTACAGGGCTGGAATAGACACTGTTTCTGACATTATTTTCAGTGTTCTTCTTATACCTCCTATTCCTGGAAGCTGTTTTCCTTCACCTTGTGTGGCATCATTATTCATCTTCATCGATGCTTATCTACCTCTATACATTTGCAAAAGGCCATCCAGAGAGCTCAGTCCCTCCGGACAGGCTACCAAACTCATGCAGCTCACTCTCCTCCTCACCACTTCATGCTTCCAGACTGTCACCTGCAGCTGTGTTGGGCTTTGGCTCTTCGTGGTGGTGGGGACCCTTGTAGTTGACTGGCAATGTCCCCACGGAGCAGTTTCCCTGCTCTAGGTGATAAGAGGGAACAGCCAGGACTTGGCAATACACAACAAAAAATCTTCCCAAACCTGTAATCCAATTTACAAGCAGCTCCTCGTACCAGATTTGTGTGTCGCAGGTGAATAGAGCCATGAGCTATGTCTGTTAGCAGCTCCTGCTGCAACCATAGACTTCTGCAGAGCTATTTGGCACCCTGAAGAATATGTTAGCAAGCCTGGAACTGCCTCCTGGAAACTTCCCAGCCTCTCTGTTTGCTTCTCCACACAGACACATCTTCTCCCATTCCAGGTATCTGCGTTTTTCTCTCCCATACACTGGCAGAACCCTGGGTTCCTCAGTGCTTTGTGCTTTTGAGGAATCCTGGCTGCACACACACAGGGCAGAGATAAACTGGCACATGGTGCTTTTCTGTCCCACAAGTGCTGTGTCCCAGGAGGATAAGTGGCACTGAGAGCAGGGCACTCTGAACCAGCTGGGGAGCCCCGTAATTGCTTCCTGCCCGACCTCTTGGCAAGTCACTCATCTCTCAGGGTCCTGTCCTCACCTCAGCTATTGAATTGTCTGAAACAGCATCTTAAAGGCACAAGCTCCAAGCTATGCCTCTGCTCTGCTTTTCATATTTCCTTTTAGATTATGGCCAAGTCACAGTCTTTGTGAAACTGTGTCCCAACCCGGATGCAGGGGTTCTCCTTCAGCAAGGAAGAACATGCAGTGTTGTGACACCACAGGGGGAACAGGAGGAGACAACAGCAAAATTTTTCAAAGATGCCCATTGCCATCATAGAATCTACAGAGAGCAAGATCTGTCTCTTGTCACATGCTGGTAAAACGAAGATCCCACCATGCTGTGTCACTTTGCACTAATGCACCTCACTCCATAAACAATAGTGTATTGCTGTGTGGGCCACAGTCAGCAGAATAAGTACCAAGTATATAGGACATACCACCTCTAAGTTAGTGTCTGAAGGGACTACAATTAAGGTAAAACTCACCTACTCTCATTTCAAATCAAGTGAATAAGGCAGTATCATTTAAAGGAAGGGGGACACAGCCAACTGCACCATGCACACTTTGGGAAACACATCAATATCAACTGTATCTTGGAATAATATATTTAAGAGAATTATTTTAATTCTGAATACTTGCCTCAGGACCAGTTTCTATTTGTCCCAAGACATGTTGAAACAATAAAGAACATTTTCTCACCAAGCCCCTGCAAAAAATTTTCTCTTAAGGGTTTAAAAAATTGGCAAAAAGCCTTCTGCAAGAAAAATGGAAATACTCTTTATTGCAAAATCATCACACTCCCTCAAAATGTGCATACAGATATTGGCAACTTAGAAAAATTCACACATTTAAAACAAGATCCTTTTATGGTAAATAAAAGTGACCACTCTGCCTTTAATTTTAGAAAGGGACAACATCAAGCAAAACTTCTCAGCCTATTACACAAACACATTATTTCTGTAAATACTTACACTGATGAAGCATGTGCTGTGTTTGACAGGTAGGTTGTGATATGTTTGTATAGCTGCAGGACAAGAATCTGGAGCTTCTACGTGCTCATACAATCCAAAGGATCACCAGGCATTCTGAAGGTTTAGAAATAACCAGGACATCACAATGAACACCCAAGTGTTTGCCATTTGCCTTGCATTAACTGACCTAACAAGTCATCTGAATAAACCTGCATGTACATAAAATTCAGGTGAACTGATCAAAATGAGGAGCTACTTTGCATCATGTCTGGCTGCAGCTTTAAATTCTTCAAAGGAAACTGGCTGAAGGATAAGGAGTCTTACTTCTTCTGTGAACCTCTTTAGAGCAGTATCTGCCACACAGAAGACACTGAGGGAGAAGAAACACATCCCCAGCATCCCATGGTATTTTGGGTGGAAACATTAGGTGGTAGCCTGAAACTCATCAGACCTCAGAAGAAAAAATGTGAGTTACAGAAGGTTCTTTTTTAAATTACTCTTTTGCTGTAGAGAGACCATAATGGCTGTTGAGCAATATACAGGGGCACTATGGAATAGCAAAGGGTACAAGGGCTTGCTGGGGGTCTCTTTGGCAGTGCCTGCCACAGCAGGTCAGAGTCAGCCAGCAGCAGGAGGAGGAAGAAAATGAATTTCAGTGTATCAGACAAAAGACCCTGCAGGTATTACCATCCTGAGGCATCCCTGACACAGAGCAGGCTCACTGCAGCAGAAGAAAAAGCAGCACAGCGAAATGACTCCCTTTGCATCATGTACTCAAAGCCTACACATGAAATACAGACAAAGCCTCGATGGTTTGCAAGCTTCTGGAGGCACTCTGCATGCAAGGAGGAGGGGGTTCATCTATCATATACACATGTACAATGTGCACTAGGCATAGGGGTAATAAGGAAGAAAATTCACTGAACCCAAAGCAATGAAGTCACTGAGGAATGGCGTCCTTGTCTTTGCACTCCATGTGAGGATAAACAAAGTCTCTTCCTCCCTTTACTCACAAGTACCCTGGTGAGCCTGGGTTACTTATTTCATTGGAAAAGGCACAACCTATGCCATGAAGATAAATGAGCTACAACTGGGGGTTCTTCATGTTTAAAGCACAGTGAGCAGCAGTAGACACCTAAGTACTTGGTATTTCTCATCCCTGTAAGAAAAAGGTTTCTACAACTTTTTCAGAAAAGCAGAGGAATCCTCAGCATTCCGATCTCCTTGACATTGTGCACGGTGAATATTTGCGTAACAAATCCTGCATACCTGAAATTTCCTTACCCAGGCTGTGTGCATGCTCACACCTGACAGCAGTTCTGCTGTATTTGCTGCCATAGAGATTGCTTGGCAAACATGAGATACAGCAGCAAACTCAGCTATCGTCCTGTTATAAGGAATCCAATAAATTCTAATGTAAAAATTAGTCAAGTGTTCTTCCTTTCCCCACTCTGCTATGGATTAAAAGTTATAACAAGTTTCACAGACCTCCCATCCCTCCCCATCGTGTAAAACCATTTGTCTAATGCACTGGGGGTGTGGCATAACCATTTGCACCATCCTTCAGCATCAATTCAGAAAAGTGTTTCAGCATATGATTAAGGTCCTCTGAGTACAACACCAAAGCTAAGCAAATGCCCAAGGACACTGCTGAGCTGCCTGTACCAGTGAATCAAGATTTTTAGCTGTCAGGCTTTGAATGAGCATGTTGCTGGTGCACCCTGGTCTCAGGGCATGGGTAGCAAACAGAAAGCAGTGCTGAGGATCATAAACGAATAGCATTAGAGCTAGGAAGGAAACCCTTAAAGATTCAACTCACAGGATGAAATGCAGGTAGCAAGAGACATCACAGCTAACAGGAAATGTTTTAAAGGCTCCTCAGTAGCAAGACAATTGGACGAGATGATCCACTATGGTCCCTTCCAACTCAACCGATTCTGAGAGTGAAGAAAGAAAGTGCTGGTGGCTTGCTCACCTTCTCTCAGGTCTGTGATCCCTGAGCTCAGAAGGAAAACTGGAGTGGAGCAGGGAACAATCAGTCCAGGGTTCTTCTAACCCTCATGTCCAGCTGTCCTGCTGCCACACAGACAAGCTGATGTGGCACAAAGGCACCGTGGAGCACAATTCGGAGGCAGTGTTGGGCTCCTGGGGGCAGAAGATGATCACTCATGCTGTGCTGCCAACCACTCCTGGGATCCCCTCCAGAGCTCTGCTAGCCCTGTGGGACTAAGAAACTGATGTCTCTGGGCACCCCACACAATTTTCTCCAAGTTGGGGTGGTATAGCCTAGGAGGGCACACACCTGCAAATACACTCCTTCAGGTGGCAAACAGAACAGGAAAGTGGATCTCCACTAGAAAGCAAAAAACCTCCTGATAATAAGCTGTGACTGAAGTGAAATTCCCTTTATGCAAAGCCATGTGATATCCAAAACCAACCCAACTGTCCTTCATTTTGATCTTTACCAGGAATTATTAGCACCCCTCCAGGAGAAAATCCACCTCCTGTATTCTGTTTCCAGCTGGCTCCAATTCACTCATGTTCTAAATGTCCCACTGGATTCTTCTAACATTTTATAAGGTGTCAGCTTAAATTCCTGTAATCCCTGGCCCCAACTATGGCTATTAGCATACAGTATGAAAAACAATATTTGGGAACAGGAGAGCCAAACTGTGAAAGTGCAGTCTCTAAATATGGCTGCAGCTTCAGAAAGGAGTTTGCAAATGTCCAGAGATTGGGCTGCTCTCTTGCAAACCAGGTCACTTAGACACCGAATCTCCTGATCTGATCACATGTGTTGGAGTTTGAAAGAAGTAGGGAGAAGGGGAATATGTGGAGCTACAAAAAGCCTTCATTTGCAACACTGCCAGTGTACATTTATCTTGAATATGTCTCAAACAGGAGAAAATCAAAAGAAATAATCTCCTGTGTCGGCTTGGCTCAGACGTAATAAAAAATAGCAAAATTTCTCTCTATTAATACAGACTATTAAGTTTTTTGTCCCAAGAAACTGAAGGATTCTCTGCTATGTAAATGCTTGTTTCTAACAGCAATTGTCAACTAAAAGATGGGGGACTGATTTAAGAATTATTTGGTGAAATCTGGGCCTTCTTTTCTGTTGGGTGCAGCCAAGGGCCAGCTGGCTGGTACCTTAACTCTCCCCTCTCTAAGCATCTTGACAAATGGGTTTTTAACAGCTCTAGTCCCTCTGGAGGGGGACTTTTAACAAGAGCATGCAGTGATAGGAGAAGAGGGAATGTCTCTAAACTGAGAGAGGGCATGTGTAGATTAGATATCAGAAAGAAATTCTTCCCCATGAGCATGATGAGGCACTGGCACAGGCTGCCCAGAGAAGCTGTGGCTGTCCCATCCCTGGAAGTGTTCAGAGTTAGGTGGGATGGGGCTTGGAGCAAGCTGGTCTAGTGGAAGGTGTCCCTGCCCTTGGCAGGAGGGTTAGAACCAGATGGTCTTTAAGGCCCAGTCCAACCCAAACCATTCTACGACTCTGTGATAATAAATTAAGAAGCCTTGTCTCAATTAATAGTCTCTCCAAATTGGAGGAGAGGGAGAATAGGGAGGAAGTTTAAGGCTTGGAGAAGATCCAGGTATTACACACTGAGTGTAATACAACAAAGCGAAGAACCAGATAAAGCTAATAATGAAGGAATAATTAATAACAAATCTGTCATACCCTAAGCAACAACATGTCATCTGCTAGCAGCATCAGTTTAAAATGCTGTATGTACAAGCTCCTTCAGCGTGTAAGAATTTGATTTCTTCTCTTAGTCACGTTCAAATATAGTTGCCCCTGAAACTACCTTGTCCCAAAGGAAACCACAATTACAAAGTGCAAGCCATGAATATCCCCATGGCTACAATGATTCTCAGCAGCATTTGACATTACAGCCAAGGTCATTTATCTACTAGCTAGTAAGGGATCGTTAGTGACCTATAAGTGCCAGTCTATCACAAACCTGTAGGTCTTAAATGAGCCAACAGCACATACCGTCTCCAACCTTTTAGGGTAAGTGTGAAGATGCCTCTTAGATCAGATCCTCAAGATAGCCTGGGGATACCGATGCATTCAGATTTGAAATTCATGCCAAAACAACCCCAAATAAAAATGCTGTGAAAAAAATCCAGTGTCAGGGTGTCTAGTTGGGAAATGAGAGTGCCAAAATCACTTGTTTTGCTGGGAACACAGCTTGTAGAAATCGCAGGCCTACTTAAGGGGTGTATGTGGGACACTTTACAGAAACACTCTTATTCCCAAACAGCAGAGAACTAATAAATGTGTCAAGTAAGATGAACTTAAGCTTATCTCCATTTTTTGTTATTGTTGGGAATAACACGATACAGTGATCTTAATGGACACATTTCCCACACGTATCCTGGATTGCACCTTTATGCTCTAGTGTATGGTTATTGATGAGCAGTGTTGTATGTGCAGTTCTTCCCATCTGGGTGCACAACCTGCACTTGCTATATTTGGAAGCTGAGTAGAAAGCCAGTTGGCATCTCCCCTCCTTGCCCTCACAGGATGCCCCTTTACAGCCCAGCAATCACCAAGCACTAGACGATACCTTTAACCAGTCACTCATCTTGACTCAGGTGTTTGTAAAGGTTCACATTAGCCCATTTTCCTCTGTTTCACACCACCAGCATTTCAGCTCCCATTAAACTGAACCAAGCAGACATTCAAACATGACAGATCATCTCAGGATATTTTATATTTAGAAATCAGCCTCAGGCTACAACAGTTCCTGAGATTCCTAGCTGCCTTCAGACCCAAGTTTATAACGTGTCCCCTATGAATCACTTTAATTTCAAATTAGCACTGCATAGTCCCCAAAAGCCACAGAGAAGAATGAGGCTTCCACTGAGCCAAAAACTCCACAATTGTCAGGAAATGGAAGACATGGCCCTAACCATATGCAAAATCCAATCAGAATTGTTCTGGTCATTGGAAAGCTGTTCTCACAAATACTTAGGTCTCCCCCTCTGTACGTTTTATAATTAGTTGCTCACTTTTATTTAACAAAATACTTTTCTCACACACTGCCTTCAAGGTTACCCCACTCTGGTCTAACATGAGCTGGCAAAAGATAAACACGAGCTGCCTACAAGATAAATCTAGAGAGGAACACACTCTGTAGTAAAATCCTCCATTGCATCTGTTCCCTTCACACGAACAACTGCTGCAATCCCGTATTTCTGTTCCAAGATATTTATGTGTTTCATACACCAGTGGGAAGCGATTAGGCAAAGCAGTCCCTATGCTGCAAAGTGCTCACCAGCTGAACCATGTGTGTGTGGGACGATCAGCTGTCAGTCTGAATCCACATGGATTCTGTTACCTGTTGCCCCTGTGCAAAACAGTAATCAATATTAAGGGATTACACTCTAAGAACATGAGTGGGGTTCAGTTTTCTCTAAGTGACCCAAGCACATGCTCAACGTGTTTGTATGAGGAGATCAAGTGAAAGATCCATTAGACAATAAAGCAGCACAAGCCCACGTTCCTGTGGGCTGAAATCAAGGGCACATTTTCAAGCACTGAGTAGGCTAAAGAAACTTGATGCCATCTGAAACAGCCCTCAGCCAGTGTGTGCTGGTTGGAGAGAAAATTCTTATTATCTTCTTATCCTGCTTTGTTCCTTGCTGGGTGTTTGCAGTCTCAATAATAAAACAGCAAAGTAACATCCCAGACAGAGAAACTGAAGTGCCACCCCATGTTTTCTTTATGAAGTGCTTTATGTATTTGCCTCCAGTAGCTTTTTCATAGAAGCCAAGGATATTCATGGGGAGAGGCATAGCGAAACCAATCTGTGTCTGGAAAAGTTTATATGCTCTTTACTTGTTGTAACCTGAAGCCATTGCCTTCTTTTTTGTCTCTCCCTTTTTCCTTTTTTTTTTTTTTTTAATTACTGATACATATTTGAGACCTGATCCAAAATGATATAAGAAGGAATCCTGCTGCGGCTTTGCTGATTATTTGAACGGGTCCTTTGACAGCAATAAACACCCATGCTGATAGCAGAGTACAAGGCAATTTCAAATCAGGTCATAAGCAGGAAAAACAGATGACTGCTGAAAAAAAAATCCTAATGTAAGTGTATGTGGTGGTCCATTACTGCAGTGTAACCCCAGGTGCTCTGGTAACTCCTTCTTGTCAAGGAGGCTACAGTGCTTTTAAAACTCTCATGAGCTAAACACTGCAACATCCCATGGAAACAGGGAGGTGTCCTTCACTCTGCAATCTGGTAGAGAGCTGATGTCTGCTCCCATCCCTGTGGGGTTGGGGACTCTGATCCCAGCAGGACCACATGATGCTCATCCAGGAAACGCCACTGACAGCACTGGGACTGAGCCTGCAAATCCCAGCCCTTTCCCTAACCAGGAACACAGTCCTTCCTCCAAGATGAAGAAAGAAAATAGACAAAGCTGGGTAGATAGGCTAATCTGATGACAGATGCTGTGCTGAATTTCCACATTAGACAGTGATAATAAGGACTTAACAATTTCTATATTGAATGCACAAAAAGATTAATAATGCATTTCTTTTAAGAAATATTTAAAGCATAGTCACACAGTGTCGTACTCGAGCACTCAGTTTTATGATTTTGTCCCCAAACCCATGACATTAATATTAAGATACCATAACTTGGTGGGTTTTGTTTCTTTTAAATTTGTCTTCTATTTCTGAGCCTTGAGTCTTGTTCTCCAGCTATTACTTTTTTCCTATGACAAGAAGAGTTAGAAACTGCCTTGGTTTTCAATGGCTGAGATTCTCCATTAATTACATGCATGGCTCTAGGAAAATACACCAAATATCACATAACTTGGCATTCTTACCATGTTTCACATTCAAAGCACTTAGCAAAATTCAGTTAATGGGTCCTGCTAGCATTGCTGTATTTGGAGTTAGTGCAAAACAATTGCTCTGAGCAGGACTTGGGACCCTGACAAGGCTCTCTGGAGGATCAGGTCCTATGCAAGATTTCTCAGGGTCATTGGAGGACTCATAACTGGGATTACAGTTTTGGATTCCTCCTGCCCTGAAAGCACACTTCTCTTATTATAGATATTAGCACTCAAACAGAGCGTCATCCACTCCTGAGCAGCTGTTTACACAGTCTAGGTAATTTTTGCTTACTTTGTTACTGACCTACCCCTCTAGCCAACCCTACAGTAATAAAGCAGTACACAACATCAATGAAAACAATGCACAAAAAAGGTTTTTAAATTGAAATACCACACTCCTCTGTAAGATCTGGAAAGTAACAAAGCACAAAATGGCAGCTCTTGTTTCCACACCTGCCTTTCTTTGCCATCCACTCACCCAAAATTTTGACAGGAGTGTTTAGTTGAAGAAAGAAAAATTAAAAGCTAATAGGTAAGAGATGCACACTGGGGATTCAGAGGGCTCTGATCTAGGGACAGGGAAGGTCTCGTTATACCTGGAGAGCCCTTTTTCCTTTCACTGCTAAATCCCACTCTTGGGTGTCCCTTCTGGAAGGCTTTCCGAGGCTGGTAGTGTTTGCACTGCTTTGAAATGCAAGTCTCCCCGCTTTGTTTGTTTTTGAAATGGTTTGAAAGGGAGGAGCAGACGTCCTTGGCTACTAAAGCTGAGCTTTCCCAAAACACAAGCTGCTGCTCTTTGTTTGCTTCTCGTTAATTAGCTGTGTGTCTAATTAGTGACAGGTTCCCTTTGGCTTTCCTGAAACCAAAGCCGCTCCATGTCAGTAGAGGTCCATCAAGGGACTTGTCAGTGACCGAATTGTTTCCAGCTGCTCTGGGGCTCTCCTCAGGAGCACGGTGCACACACACTGCCACTCACCCCCAGGGACTGCTGATAGCCCTGCCCAAGGAGATACCAGTCCCTTTATCTGCACTGAACCCTGATTTCAGGCAGATCCAATCTGTAATATCCTAATCCACATCACATCCTAATTCACCGTGGAGACAGTTTCACAGCAGGATAGGAAACAGGGGCTTATTTTCTAACCCTCTGCTCTAATCCACTTTCCCTTCCCAGTGTTTTGCTCTGACACTTTGGTCAAGATTCACCTCAGTTAGTGCAGTACAATAACACAAAGTTCACCCGAGGGTGAAAACTACTTTTCAGCTGCACAGTGCATCACTCAGCTTTCACGGCACTCACCGTAGGATACTGTTATTGCAGTTTGTTTATTTAAACTGAGGTGAGCTTGGCCTGTTACCAGCTTTAAATTCACCTTTTTGGGGACTCATTGAAAAATCCCTTCAGCTGTACATGCTGGTGTGAGAAAGAGGAAGAACACAGATTTGCACCATCCCAGGGGACCGCTGAGACTGTTTCTCCCCCACGAACACACTTCCTGCTCTTCTCTGCTCACTTCCCCCCTACGGGTTTCCATCAGCAGATCCCCAAAGAGAGAGGAGTTTATTTAATTCCCTACTGATGTCAGATCCTGTTGGTGCCAGAATGATTGATGGGCAAGCACCATGAGTGACGGGAAGATGCACTTTCAATTAGCTGTGTGGGCCCCTTCCCTCTCCTGCCCTTGCTCCCCAAAGTCCCTTTGGGCCAGTGCCCTCATTGCAGGGTTTCTCTTTGTACCAGAATCCTGTATTCCCTACCCTTATATCAGCAGCACCATTTTACACAAACATGGCTTATTTTAAACTGGGCAAAGCTCAACATGGAATTGTCTTGGACATTAAAAAAACCCCAAACACATCAACCCCAGGACACCAGAGAAGACATTTCTCCCACAAGCCACAGGGTTCACAGCATTTTGTTCAAAACCTCTCTGAAACCCAAGGTCTGTGACACATGGCAGATGACAGCTCCAGGGAGTCATGGAGTCAGGAGAAAAAGCATAACCTTTACATCGTTTTGACTTCTATGTTGCAATAACCACTCTAAGAATGGACTACATACAAAAACTGGGATTATTCCTACAAAACACTAACAAATACAAGCAAGATGAGAATTCATCCTATTTGGTTTCTTGTTTCTGCAGAACATGCAATATCTTAGCTCTTGCTTTCATTCTTGGTTAACAAATCCAACCCCTGGCACAGCCATTTGTACAAATACGATGGCCTAAGAACATCAAAAGAGCATTTTTATTTTCTCCCCTGGGCATGAACTTGAGCCCATTAAATTAAAACACCTAAACTAATAAGCTTTTGCAACTGCAATCAAATCAAGACAACCTTCAACATTTAAAATCATGTTGTTTAAACACAAGCATCCTTTGACTTTTCTATATGGTCTTGCATTAAACAGTGATTGAAAAAAATCACTGACAGGATCCCGATGTAGAGCATTAAACTACATAATAGTGTATCCAGAGAGTCTCTCTCCAGAGCAAGGGTCCAAAGGACAATCTGGTTTGGCAGCATCATATCCTGGGAGATATTTACCGTGTAAAAGGCACTTGCTGTAGCAGAATCCAGCTCTCACTTAGGAGTGAAACACAATCTTCACAAAGGTGATTTATTTGTGTTTCTTTTCAGGTTGCACTAGAAATAATACAGTTTCCTCGAAATATTTTCCTGCACCAAGACTTTCCATGAAGAACAAAGAGTACAATCTAAACATTGACTGCAGCCCAGAAGACTGAAACCATTTTCCTGTGTCAGAGTTAGCAATAGCCATATGTGGATGAACAGCAGGTGCCAACAGAAAACATCAGATCTGAGCTCACATGTTCTTCACCAGTCAAGTCCAAAGCATGTAGCAAGGTTATTATTTCACTTCCCACAGTAAAGGTGATCTAGTTAGTAACAATGGTGTGGAGATGAGAGAAATCAGGGCAGTAATGAAGAACTACACTATTCTGGGACAATCGACTCCAGAAACAAAAGCATCAGGCTACGAGTTGAAGAGATATGTAGAGAGACTTTGCTGGTGATGTACTGGAGATATGAACATCTAAGACCTCCTCTACTGATCAAATAAAGCTGTTCTGAGGAGCTTATATGACATTAAATCATGGCCAGACAAACTTATCTTAACCTAAATCCCCTGTAATTGGTTCTCTGTGTCCCATCCCTCCATCTGCAAACAGGGCTTGATCATTTCCACTAGATCTACACAGACCACATTATAAAGCTCACAGCTCCCAATCCATTGGCTTTATATATTTCCAGAAGCACTGTTGTCTTCTGGAGTTTACAAAGCATCTTGAATCCAATTCTGGAAACATGACATAGAGCTTGCCTAGAATTTATATGTAATCAACAAATTTGAGACAAGCACTTTTGTACTGGCTGGTACAAAGATTCCTTACTTACACAAACTAAACAGCATGCCAGTATCAATAGCAATTAAATACATTTTTTTAAATCATCTATCATTTCCAGCAATGAACCAAAGCTTCCTTATTTTAGACAGGCAACATAACTCAAAGTCAGTAACATTATGCTTGTACTGTTTGAGGAAGAACACTCCAGAAGACTGGAAAGAAATAGTCTCTTATAGAGATCCTTTCCCACATTTCTACATGGAAAAAGAACCCCCAAAGTATGTCTCTACTGCAGCTTTCCAGCTTCTGTTGCTTTTCTAGTTCAGGTTAAAAAAATGCCACTGTCCATAGAAATGCATGAAAAAGAAATCAAGAAGTTGACATACCTGGTTTAGGATTTAAGTGACAGGTATAAGCAGATGTGTGAGACTTCCCTGTATGACTCATTGCTCATCCTTGGTCAACTACACCTAGGAAAACAACAGAGGGAATTAAAATGGGACAGAAAACTAGGAAGGAATAAAAGCTGAGACATCAGTCAGCCTAACCCCAACCTCAGCTACAGCATGTGAACCTGCAATAAGTCTGCTAAAGTCAGTGCTATTCTTCCAGACTGACATACATGAAGCACAGATTAGGAGGCAGTTCTGATAATAAATCAGAAGATGTGCAGTATCATCACTAGATTCACTGCAGCTGGTTTACTGCAACACATGCCTCTGGTAGGGGGATGCCATAAACAATTGCAGCCTGACAGTCAGAACGGGTTTGGGCTCCAAAAGTTGGACTGCTTCTTATGGGTTGCACATTGAGGGAAGGCAGGCTTGTCTACACACTGCCTGCTGAGCAGTCTGAAATGAAAAGGGAATCTGGCTTCACTCTCCACTGCTCATCTGTTGGGAAAAGAATTTCCAGGGGAAAAAAAAAAGAAAATATATTTCTTCTTCGCTTTCTATCAGCTTCCCCTGCAGTTGCACATGGCTTAAATCTAGTGCAAAGGAGGGACCGGGGAAAAGGAAAATAGGGTTGTCTTTGGAGAAGCACCTTAATTATGTGCACTATGGAGCCAGATCCTACCTTAAAAAGGCCATACTACAGGGAGTTCAGCAGGCTATGAGGGAAATAAGAATTTGAGATATAACAAAAACAAGCAGAAAGGATTGTCTTTTTAGATACCCCCTGCTTTCCAAACCAGGGCAAGAAGCCTATAAGGAATGCCAATAGTGCCTGCCACTGCAGCACGTCTGGCTTCAAACCTGCCCTTGTGACACTACATGTGTTTTTTCATCTGTGCCAGTAGAAAAGAGCAGTACACAGTTCTAGCAGAGCTGTGATGGTCAGATTTGGGATGAGTTAGAAAAAGCCAAGTGCAGGCTAAGTAGAGAGTGCTCACAGAGCCCGTACTAATTCCTAAACCGCTTGTCTCTTGATCTAATAGACATTCACACTGGGAAGTGCTGCACTCTGACCCAGAGACGTGTTCCCTGTGAAACACCTCCAAGATCACCTGTAAAATGAAGCAAAGGAAAGGCAGAAGGCTCTGATCCAGCCACTGACCCCGCCAACAACATCTGTTCCAGCCGCCACAGCAGAGACGAGCGGGACGCAGTCCTGTCTGTGTGTACGAGCCCCGTGGGCAGGCAATGGGATTCAGACAATCCTTGTGTGAAGCAGCCCCTTGATCCATTCCCCCAGTCTGGCTGGCAGGAACGAGCAGCCGGGTGGATGTTCCGCCTGGGGGCATTTCTATCCCAATGTCGGAGAGATCTGCCCCAGAACAGGCTGTCCCTGTTCCCCGCCCGCTGGCCGTGGAAGGGCAGAGCAGGCGCATCCCAAGGACGACTCCAGGTTACTGGTGCCCTCTGCAGACCAGCGGGGGAGGAAGAGCCTGATGGGACGGCGAGGGGAGAAAGATCCCTCCCAGGGCTCTGCCAGTCTGCGTGGAAAGGCCTCAGACACAACCTACAGACCGCACTTAGGGGTAAGAAGCGCCTCCCCTCTTCCCAGTCTCACCGTGTACCCCACGCAGCAACAGCGTATCTGCAAAGGGACGACATGGACACTGTAAAATCATGCATGAGATGACTGCAAGTGTCATTCTGAACCTTGGCCCTCCAACCAGCAAAGGTATTTAAAAAAAGCATCGGCATCTGCAGGTTTGTCTTCAGTGAACAGCCCCCTCAACACACGCTGAAGTGCATCAGACCTGCAGTCCTGCACCACAATGGGGCAGGGGAAGCGCAGTGTGGCCCAGGAGCACTTTGTTTGTTCTGAGTGAAAGAGAGGATTATCTGAGTGGGGCTAAACAAGTGCCCTGAAGATTCAAGCAAGTGATGTCCAGAGACAGTTGAAAACAAGCTGTGCTGCAGCCACTCTGATGGCAAAAGATAAAGGGGCTGATGGCTTAAAGAAAAGGGCTCATTGCACAGGAGAAATGGAGGGTAAATTGGTCTTTTTATTTCCTGCTCATGTCAGCTGGTGATGAAGCAGGAACAGAAGAAGAACCCTGACAAAGAGCTCCCATAGGCCAGCCAGCAGGCTGGGAATTTGGGAGGTTCAGGTCTGCAGGGACCCCATGGCTGCCTTGTCACACCTGCCCAGCTGTCTGTGGGCTTGGGCTTTGACTGCAGGGTGGGGGAAGAGGCAGGAGCTGCCTGCGGACTGCTGTGGTGACTGACAGGACAGCTTCCCCCCGAGGCTGATGAAGGGGCTGAGGAGAGGGGAAGAGGAGCTCTTTGCTGAAGTGTACCAGCCCCTTTGCTAAAGTGTACCAGCCTCTTGTGGCAGAGCCAGCCAAGCAAGAGGAGTTGCTGTAACTTTGCCCCTGGCCTATCAGGGTTTTTTACAGGACAGAAACATTGGTCTCTTAGCACAGCTTCAGGAGGGACAGCACATGGGTTTTATGCCCCACCAGCTCTGAAGAACAAGCACTTGCTGGCAACCCTTCAAGTCCAGCCTGTCCCTGTACCCAGCAGCCCAGGAGCAGCTGGAGCAGGCTCAGAGCACCTGCACTAGAGGGTTGTGCAAAACCCCAAAGCCACATTACTGTTTGCCACACAGAAAAGGGTGAACCAGTCCCTCCAGACTGATCTGCCACCCTCCAGCTTACGACAGATTCAGCCCTTGGCCAGCAACAGCAATATTATATCCACTTTGTTAGCCTGTCAGTGGCTGAAGGAGACCTGTCTGGAAGCCAGCTGAGCTCAGTAAGAGCCCTCACCTGCCTCAGTGCATGTACATGTGCATCACTGACTGCATCCCACACTTCAGGTGCCAGAGAAGAGCACCGGCCTTGGCATCTGCTCTGCAGGCCCAGGAGGTGTGCACTGAGAGGCACCTGCTTTCAGGCTGTGTGGGAACAGCCCTCTCAGGTCTCCATTAGAGAAGGCGATGACAGTTGCACTTATACAGGTGACTGGTTTCACCCATAAGAGACAGGCAGAAGGATGCTTTAACCAAGGGCACACCAAAGAAACGCACCTTCTCTTGGCTCACCTCTGCCCCTGGTCCTTGCCACCCACAGTGAGCTAAGGGAGTTCCCTGAGCTAGAGCAACCAGTTCTGGTGGCAAAAGCGTGGCTTATTGTCACAGAGCAAGAGCCACAACTTGCAATAAGCTATTCTTTATAAAAGTTCCTGCATGTTTTCCCTTTGGTGGCAGTGCAGCACCTCCCCTTCCCAGGTGCCCTCTCCTGGACTGGACCTCAATTAACTCACAGCCTCAGGCTATAAATCAAGTCAATAAAAGGGGCTGTAAAATAAACATGAACAGATCTTCCCCTTTCCATTCAAACGTACTGAAGTGGCAAAGCCTTTTTCCAAGCAGAGCTTAGATGCCCTGTGCTTCACTGGCCTCACAAGAGGGAATCCAATGTGCTCATACATTAATAGAGGTGACCTGGTCACTGGGATGCAGGCAGTGCTAGGAAGTGCCCCATGGCCTGGAGGTCAGCCTCAGGTCGCTTATTCAGAATTTCCATGGGATGGACAGTTCTAATTTACAGCTCACAAGAGTTGGAAAATATTTTAGAGAGGGAGGTTAAATAAGCAATATTGTTGGGTTTTATTAAAAGGCTTGGCCTACCAGAACATAAAAGCATACATTTCATCCAGCAGGCCTACCTGACACCTCAAATAAGGAAGAAAAGTAGATCTTCAGCAGTGGAGCCAAAATCTGCTCCAAGGGATGCCCAGGAGGTCAGTAAAGTTGGCTGCATGACACTGTCAACACAAAGGACTAAATTCTGCTGTCAAAGCAGCAGCCATGAGAACTGTGACCTTTTCTAATAACATGCAAAGGAAGAGAACAGAGGATATAGAAACCATTGTTATTGGTAGTGCTCCAGTGTCTAAAGCTTCCAGCTGAAAACAGGGCCACAGCATGCCAGGTGCTGTAGGCCAAAGTGAGAGAAACACCCTGCTTTGTAGTGAAATCCCTGTAGGCATGAGAGGGTAAGAAGATAAAGCAAGGAGAGCAGAGCTTTGGCCTGGTTCTCCTAATCCACCCAAGGCCCTGTATAGCCTCACTGGGCAATAGAGCAGGATAACCCCTTCAAAAGCTGTTGGGAACAGTCTTTGAAAGTAAGATGACCCAATTTAGGGGAAGTTCTGCCTTTCAACCAACTCTCCACACTGTCCAGCAGCACAGCAGCCTCACTCATCTGGTCTACAGAAAAGAAACCAGCTTTATTCCTCCAAATCACTGCCAGTTCCCTCCATGCTCCAGAGCCTGCATCAAACATTTTTATAGCCTTAAAAGCCATATGGAACCTTGAAATACATTATCCACCTTCCTGGGTCAAAACCAGCAAAGTAACAGTAACTCCCCAAATCTTTGCACTACCACACCTTTTGGAAATCTTCCATCTCCCTTGTAGCTCACAATCCAGCCCCAGGGAGTGTCTAACTCATATGGAGACTGTTTGCCTGGAGCTAAATCCTCTGCATATTATCGTTAAGAAATGGATGAAGCAACTGTAGCCTGTTTTCATTAGCAGAGGGTCCAAAGCCTGCTCAGAACTGCTCCTTGCATTAGGGAGTGAGTGAGCACATGTGCACACACCCACAGTGGCATGAGAAGGGTTAAAATCCTTGGGTTTATCCTTTTGTGGCCACTCTTTGTGTTACTGTTGGTTTGCAAAGAAGTGCTCATTCAGAGAAGCAGGTGAGACATCTTTAGAGTCATGAGATGGATCAGAAGATACAGAAAAAAAGAGTTCAAGAGAGGAAGAAAAAGCTGAAGGGGACTGAAATCTTCCTTCAAGCCTTTGTCCCTCCTCTATAAATGGGGAACTATGACAATGCTTCTGTAGTTTGTCCAGTTAATTATAGAACAATAGGAGGACCTGGGCTGTGATGGATTGGTGATTTACAAGATAGGAGTGTGAGAGGGGAGAATGGCAATTACCTGAGCGCTTCCACACTGCCTCTATAACAGAGTGTTTGACTAAGGAACAGAATCCCTCGTATCTGCCTTCCCCTGATGATAAGAGCCCAATGCCACACAGGCCCAGGTAAACAACAGAGTTTGGCTTCACTCAGTCTGGAGGGGATGCCCGTTATCCTTCCCCTCACCCGGTCCTGGAGAGGCACCTGGGGAGAAGGTGCAGCACTGGCAACTGCTCACCTTCCCTGCGGGGAGTGGATGCCCAGGACCAAGATAAGAATCACTGAAGTAAGGCCACAGGCAGGGGACAATGACAGGGCTTGGGCCACAAAGCCATCCATCACCAGGGAAACAAAGCTGTTGTCAGCAGGGCTGGCTGCATCCTCCAGGCATGTCAGTTGTCGGTGAGCTGGGTGACAGGCACATCAGGGACTGAGGAGGCCTCTGGGGAGGTGCCAAGAGGAGAAGAGAGACCATACAGAGATTGCCCCTGCTCCGCACCAGTGCCAGGAAAGGCCACACTGCTTCACAGATTCCTTCCGGGTGAAGAAAGCATAGATCTCTTGATATCAGGTTTGATTTTTCTTAACTGCAGTATTTCTCCAGTAGGTGAGGATGCAGCACTTTTCCTTGGCATAAGGGAGTATTGTAACTTCACAAATTAAGGCCCTTCATATTTCCTGACCAAAAAATTCAGGCTCAAAATATTCAGGAATTTTTTCTTCCGCTTTTCCGAATGGTGTGAACCTTTCCTTACAGTCTCTGGGTACCCATACAAGAATCCCCACCTGCCCACAGCTCATCTTCCAACTCTGTGGCTGGCAACTGGGTGAGACAAGTTTGCTCCAGTTACCCCATCATGAAACAGAGGAACATTGGAGACACTGATGGCTCCACAGAGGGGTTGCAAGGGAAGGGATCTGTAAGGTGGTATAGACACCTCCTTCACACTTCATGCATATCCCACACCACTGCTCAGGGCTTGCCTGAGGAATAGGTTTTTTAATGAGCCCCTTCAATGATTGCTCTTATTTCAGACTAACAAAGTAGCTCAGTTTGACTTCCTGACCCACTCAAGCCTGACTGCCCCACGCAGACAAGCCCTTGCACAAGTAGCTTGGTATATATGTAGTTCCACCAAATAATCCACCTTGAGGGAACAAGAAAATTTCCAGCAGGTCTGGCTTCCACATGGAAGTGGTACAAGAAGAGTCTTTCCAAGTTCAGTACTGGCCAGAAGACAAGAATTGAACACATGTTTCTGATCATTTCAGAAGCTCCAAAAGAAGTCTGGTTCAGAGAGCGGGCAGGAGTTAGAAGGGGAAGAGGGGAAACGTGTCCTGTTTGAAGTGTGAGGTCTCATTTTTTAATTAAACCATTTTAGCCACTCTTAACACATGCATGTGAAGTGTCAGCCCAGGGCAACATGCAGAGTAGTTCATGATGCAGATATTAGAAGTTAAGACATCCCAGAGCTTGGAAACTGCTGAATTCAGCAATGTGGTCTGAGCTCATTGTAAAGAAAGACTAAAATGGAGATGAGAGTCTGAACTTGGACTCACAAGTACCAAGTCCTAGAGCAGGGTACATCTCAAATTATAAGCTGCTCTCTCTCCTTTCTTTCTCCTCCTTGCAGCTCCTGGGACTTGCTTTCTCTGTGTCATGTTCGGTGACTTTTTGCTTATTTTTCTGTAGTCGGGAGAGATGCCACAAACCTGGAGCTGGGCCCTTCCACCCATTAATCAAAAGCTACAAGTGCTCTGCAGGGAGACAAAACCTCTGTGTGTTTTCTCTGATATTTCTGGAGCAAGGCATGGCAGCTGGGGGGGCTGGGCCAAGGACCTCTAGTTAGATTAACATTTTATTCAGAGACCTATTAATCAAAGTCAGAAGTGGCGTGAAGCAGCACCAAGGGAGAAAAATAGCTGGACAATCAAGGCCCTTTCAAAAAAAACCCCAACCAACCAACCACCCAACAAAAAAAACCTCTCAGCTTTTCCTGATTTACTGCAACTCACTCACAGAACTAGGTGGGAAAGGGGGGATTTGCAGCCTCTATCCAAACAAGAGTGGACCATACAGGTAAATTCTGGCTTTTTTCACTTTAAGCAAACAACTCTCTGTATCCTGCCCTCAGCACCAGTCAAAAAGGTCCCTATCTTTCTTTCTCCAGAGCATAACGTGCTTTCATGCAGCTTATACTTTTTAATTATTATTTTTGGAAGACTGCACAATTACACTCCTTTTTCTTAAAAGGAAAGACAGGCACAGTTAACGGGAACAGGTCTGGCCAGTGTTCTGCAGGGCCTTTTGGGGAGGAGATAAATGACCTTAACAGCACGATACGGATGGGAGTCAGGCATGTATGTGCTGGGAGACTGAACAACCCCGTGTTTGTTCCCTCTGGCACCAGCACGAACTCATCACGAGACGAAGCACAGGGACACAGGTGGTACGAGCCTGCAAACACAAAGATGCACTGGGCACAGTGCAAAAGGGGTACTTTGTTTTAAGGTAGAGGTCAGCCAGGGAAGAATTCAACACTCAACTCTACGGTTTGCCCCAAGAACACAGCCACTGAAGCTGTGCATGTCTCAGTAAGAGTCCAGTCCATCCTTGACTTGTGTCTCCTCAGGCTGTTGGAGAATGATACCTCAAGGACCTCTGAAACATCAAGGCACAGAAGGGAATTGGGGCCCATGACCTCAAAGGGTGGTGGCTTTAAGAACATTATTCTGTAGGGACTCGGCCAGTAGAACCACATAAATTACACAGTTCCCCAAGGAAAACCTTGTAGTTTCCTCTGAAAGTGGGGCAAGTGTCCTGGAAGAGAGGGCAAGGACTAAGCTGGACAGCAACATAATGACCAGTCATGTCAAGCAGTTTGTGAGAAACTGTAGGAACTGCCTTAGACAAAGACAACTTTGCCACAAGGAAGAGGAGATGGGGCAAACTGCATGCATGCATTCTCTGCCCAGGAAAAACCAAGGCATCTCCAGCAGCTTTGGGTTAGTCTTCTCCCATGGTGAGTTCCTGGCAGCTGATGACAGCAAGGAAACTTAGGGAACTTGATCCCTTCTCTCTTCCTCAGGCTTCTGCTCCCCCCCCCCCCCCCCCCCAAAACACAAAAAAAA